>JANHGB010031367.1:0-14076 GCA_026283785.1 Coracopsis vasa
TACGGTCAAGCGCCCAGCGCTGTTGCTTTTGCTTTATTGACTTTGTCCCTCAATAAAACCTTATTACCTCTATTAGATGAGTGAGTCCGTATTTTACAGTAACTATGTGACTCCCATAACCATAGAATGGTTTGCGTTGGAAGGGACCTAGTTCTAATCTCCCTGCCATGGGCAGGGGCACCTTCCAGTAGACCAGGTTGCTTAAAGCGTCATAATCTGTCTGTCTATCTATCATCCATTCATCATAGAATCACAGAATATCTCAAGTTGAAAGGGACTCATAAGGATCATCCATCCACCCATCCTTGGTAAACCACTTGAAGCTGGATAAGCAGGCTGTTCCTGGCATTTCATAATTTTTCTGCAATTTTAATAACATTCTTTTAACATGGACCTTTTCCCCCAAAGTAGATGGTCAGAGCTCCTGTAAATCTGCTTTGTGAACCAGGGTGGGTTAAAACAGGTCTTTTTTTCTCTCTAACTCCTCTAAGTGTTCCATACATGAAAATGTGCATACAAGCACCCAGTTCACCAGAGGCTATGGGAAAAGATGCCTATTCTGTGACCTGAAATAGCACCACGATAAACTCAATGCATGTCCAGGTCAGCGCTGTTGCTCCGTTACTTTCTCATCGGTGAAATACTTGTCAGATATTTGAGACAACTGCTACTCAAAAGAGTCACACTGGCAGAGCAGAGCCAGGAGATGATTAATTGAACACTAAGGAGCTTCAAGAAGCTGCAGGCAACTATTAACAGCTTTCCACAGTACCATTTCTATTCTGTTTACACACAACTGTGGACAGGTTATTGGCCATCCAAAGCACTGCGATGTACATCATCAGTGAACACCAGAATCGATCACCCTCAGCATTTCTCTACTGGCTGTGATTTAAATCACGATGTAAAAGGTCATGGCCACGCTTTCATTCCTCTTTATAACATATTGGTTTTTAAAAGAGTTAATAAATTGCCAGCCTAAAATAACCACAGCTTCCTGAAAAGAAAAAAAAAAGTGATTAACTTGGTAACCGTGACATTAAATAACTAAAAGGTGAAGCTAATAAATGGTTGTTAGTTACCAGGTGCATGTGAAAAGTATAACAAGAGACCAAGAGGTAACAATATTTTCCTGCAGAGGTGAATGACAAAGATGAACCTAAATTATACCCAACAGTGACTTGGTGAGGACAAGTAACAGGGCTGGACAGCAGCATGGCAGCCCCATCAGGGCAGGAATGCCAGGGCTGCCCCACTTCTCTGGCAACCTGTAATTTCTGCATGGGTTTGCACTCCCATGGGCATTCCTAGAAAGCAGAAGGATGCCATCAAGGACTGTCCTGTGGAAACAGAGCAGGAGGCACCAGCAACAGGGAGCGGTGTGATGGAGAGGGCTGTGGAGGTACGAGAGGCGCCGGTGGCTGTGGTCCTGGGTTTGAAGAGGGGACTTGGGTGCCCTGGAGAGGGAATTCTGGAGGGGACAAGGAGGTGACGGATCTCTGCTATAATGGAGACAGGGCAGCCTGGGGGCTATGAAGCTGCAAGGAAACCTCCTCTGATGGGAATATGAATCCTGACCCCAAACGCAGGGTCCTTGCATGTGGAGGTGCTGCCATGTGTGGCTGATACCTGGCCATATCAGTAGGCAGGTGAGGAGGGGACCCTATGCCCTACAGAGAAGGTGTCGCACATGGTAAGAGCTGGAACAACGTATTTAGGATGAAGGATATGCTGGACCTGAGAGGACTAAGGGTGAGGTTTCTTCTCAGAACCCTTGATGGGGTCTAAAGCATTGGGAGTGCCCCCTAAGATCCCCTAGGAAAGGGGAGAGAAATAACCTCCTCAAAACCCGGTTGCTGATTATAGCAGGTTTCCTGAGTGTGTTTTTCTATGCTGACACTTTCTAGGTGAGCTTTCCAGGAAAGATCTTCAATTTCTAGTGAGTACTAAGGAGGTGCATGTATCAGCTCAAGTGGCTCAACTTTTGTGAACTTGAGTGATAAATGACCCTTAAAAAGAGAAAGACTGGAGCTTCAGCTTCACCACCAGCAGCACTCTTGTTCTATTTATTTACTACAAGTAGGCAAGCTTATTTTTCTCAGTTGTACTGCATGTTGCCCTTTCTGTGTACAGTGTGAGAAGAAAGCGCATACCAAAGACTAAACAAGGCCACCCTTGCTCACTACTAAATGCTATTATCATAGAGACACAGCCCAATAAATACAGAAGAAGGCTGTTCATCTGGTCTGGCCAAGCTGCTCTGGCACAGAACCAAGCTCAGGAAGAAGCAGAAGTGTCTCTAAATCAGTTTTACAGTTCCCTGGCTGGGGCTGGCTGCTCCTCTATGTACCTTGTGCAAGTAAATGGGGACTGACTTGTGCCAAATGGGGAAAGCCATGGGCTTGAGGCCCGGAATCTTTGGCAAGCTTATGTTTGGGTTTTCTGGTTAATCCTACTGCAACAGAACACAATTTATAATGAAGGACAGAGGCCCTCTCCAGAGGTCTCATCATCAGGAGATGATGGAGAATGAAGCTTGGAGAAGGATGAAACTCAGCAGAGAAAGAATTCAAACTGTACCAAAGAAGTCAAGACTTACAAGTTGACATGACTCTTCCTGCCTCTTGACTGTAAAGGGATGGAGACGTCATCTGGCATGACAATCTTCCTTCTCTATTAATATTCCTCTCTCTATATTGTTCATAAATAAACTTTCTTCCAACGCTTCAGAGTTTATTGCTCTCAAATAATATAATCTTGTCTGTTAAACTTTTGGTTTACGGTTATAAAAATAAAGACTGAAACTAGTTTTTTCACTTTATGCTACCTTTCTTGGGCAAATCTTAAGCAAGATGATACTAAACCCTCTCTTATTCTGTCAGTTACTCTGCCCCTTGGCACAGTGGGGGGCATTTAACTTTAATGGCTTGTTAAAACATGAAGAATATGGGTTAGTGTTGGCTACATTAGTGCTAAACCACTTCACAAAGAAAGACTTCCAGAAAAAAGGGAGGAAAGCAAGATGCTCTTCTGGTTGCACCCTGAATCCCTGTGAACTAACCTCAGCTCGTCCAGAGCTGCTTCCACACAGGATTGCAGGGTTCTATCTCTGGTTTGCTTTCCCTCCTTATTCTAACAGCTGGGGAAAGCCATTTTGCTATGATCTTTTCTGAAATGGTGGTGGTGTTAATGATAAGAAATACAGCCCACAGGCTCCTCTGTTGTTTGAGTAAGTTATATTACTATAGAAAAACTCTTCCTTGCACTAGAGGCTAAGGGTCTTCAAAATCTTGCATTAGCAGCTGTTGGGGCTGTATCAAACCCCTGCTCACATTCCAGATTGTGTACAAAAGCATCTGCCTTGTCTTACTGCAGTACTGAACCTCAGCTAAACCACAGAGGTTGCTGAGACACTACCAGACACAGGAAACAGTCCTGAATTTAGAGTAACTGTTTTCAAAAACAAGCAGAAAACAAAAGCATGATAGCCAAGAAGTATACAAAGTCCATCTCAGTAACCACGGATGTACATGAAGGTATAGCTCATGGACCACAAGAGTGGCCACCTCCTTCTCTCTGTTGAGTCCAACATCTGAAGCCATACTCTGCCACCTTCCTACAGTCTTCATGCAGCTGATGACATGAACATTGTTTCAGAAGTTGACTTCTCTCACAATCTTGATTTTTCATCCTTTAAGGCTGCTTCAACTCTTATCTTCCTATGATTTTGAGAATGTTTTTTGTGTGGATAATTGTGTTTCTAAGCAACACCCTAACAGGGAAAAACTTATGCTCTGTCATTTCAAATGGAGTGTTACAAACATTAGCATTCACACCTGCTTTTGCTGGTTTTTGAAACTTGACATTGGATTTCAGGTGCCTGAGTAGACCCAAGGTTGTGCAAAATGTCTGGGGTTTTGGGGTTTTTTTAACTGTACAGGGAAAAGAATAATGACTTCCAAATTATTTTATTATAGTCTTGAGACATTATGGGCTTTGAAAGAATAATTCAGCCTGCCACTCCAGTGCCAGTACACCTCACAATACTTCTCCTTTCAGGCTAAGAAACAGCATTATCTGAATTTCACAAGTGGTCTGGGGTGTACGTCATATTTCCCCAGATAAGTCTAACAAAACAAGATGTCACTCCTGGGCTTTCTAAGCCTTACGGATGGGAATGGCTGTCAAACGGCTTCTTCTGCCACCACTGTTTGTGAGAAGAAGCATCAGTTACTGTATTCAGAGAACATCCATTTCTTGACAGCTAGCTCAGCTCTTCCGCTTTACAAAGAGTTAGCCTATAAAGATGGACCTACAGGATAAAAAGACCTTAAACATACAAACATCTTTTCCACTATTTTGTTTTTTTTTTCCTCCAAATCTCTATACAAACTTCTACAGTTGCGATTTAATGAAAGAGCTCTGATAAATCTACCTCAACTTAATGGTTTAAATATGATTTCACGCGTCCCTTATTTCAGAAGGTTCCAGCTGAATGCAAAGAAACAAATTCTCAAGTATCTTTTTGCTCGAGCAGCTCTTCCAACTCATTCACAAACGCACAAAGACCTAATTTTAAGTAACTGTAATAGAAATACAGGGTGACAGGAGTGCTGACTAACCACTCATTTCTCACTTTCTATTTCTGCATTTAACTCATCCTTCCTTAGTATGCATTTCCCTTGACCACTTTCAAATTTAATGACTCTGAGCAACTTCCCCACATTATCAAGATCATTTTATCTGCGATTGTTGTGGTCCTCGCAGTTCTGCCAGTAGCAGTTTTTGTAAATGGACAGATCATTTTATCAAACAGCTTCCTTCTGCCCCTCTCATTAAAATCATAATTTGGATTTAAGATCTTTACACCACTGTGGTTTCCAACGCCGAAGGACTTAAAGTAGATTTGGCTTCATACACACTGAGCACAAATCACACTGTACTTTTTGACTGTCCTCAGGAGAGGGATATATTGCTTGCACAATACTCAGTGCGAGCAAAGAGATGACAGAATATTCAATAATGAAGAACCAAAAGGTTTTTATCTGGTTTTCTTTTTAATTGAAATTTCCTGAATTAGTTTCTCACCCAGTTCTCATGTGCACAACTCTCCCCTTAGCTGCTATTTCTGCTGTGATTAAATCTGCCTCCGTAAGACTTAAGAATGAACATTCGGCCCATCATTTCTAAAGGGTAAGAAGCTGCAATGCTACAAGCTCAGAAAGGTTAAAGTTTGTTGAAGAATCACTGTGGTTATGAAGGTATTGCTGCTTTTTTCATCAACGAGTATGGAGAACTTGCTATGGATTTTTAAACACAGGCAATAGCAGTGCCTCACCCATGTAAGTAATACATTAACATCAAACCGTTCAATTTCTTACCTTATTCCACTCCAAAGCTTTAATTACTTGAAAAGGCTGCTAACTCTTTGCCTCATCTAATGCAATTAGATTTAATTTTCTGCTTCTCATTTGATTCAAGAGAGACTGCACTGAAACCTCCCCATGTCTATAGCTAGGTACGTATCACCCATTGCCACCAACAGACCCACTGAGCTCAGGGAGATGTATTACTTACAGTAATGACAAGAGCTGGGAACATCAGGCTTACATTTGTTATGCCTAGTGTGCCAATAAAATGAATAAGGTAGGATTTCCTCAAGCTCTTAGACTGGTCTACTATTGACTTCAGCAGAAGCAGGCTATTGAGGAGATACAAAATTAAACCTATCTGATTTGTCTGGATTGCTATGTAATTGCCCCTTAGATTATAATTCTGTTTGTTACGTCAGTATTTCCATTCACAAAAGGTTTTATTATCACTTTGAAGATGTATTGCATTCAGGATGACTGTCACATTCCCCTAATCCTTGTCCTTACCCATCTTCTCCCCAAATGCATTTGGATATGCACTCGGAGCTGACACACTATGAAAACTATCTCTTTTGACAAAGGTCAGCAATGCTCAGACAGGTATTGCCTATGTTTCCATTAGTATCGAGCTGTCATCATGCTAAAAATTGCATGATTTAATGTTCAAAGTTGGTTTTCTGTTGCTCTAACCCTGATGCATGAGTTAAAATTCTCATTGACTTCAGTATCTGCAAAGACAGGGTAATACTGCATTCATTAAAATAAAGATATGATGCTGTATTTTCCAGCACAACACCAGCGGTGCATATTGTTACATGAAGTTAATTGCCAGCAAATCTATCCTATAATTGTTCTCCTCTTCTCTTCACGATGAAGAGCAATTAAAGTTCACATAAAAGCAAGGCGGCGTGCTTGCAAAGATGACCCATCAGTAAAAGTGAGAAAAAATGATGAAGTGTGTATGATCTGTGTCAAACTGAAGACACAGTTGTAGAAGGAAGTTGTAGAAGGAAGAAATACTGCAAAAAGAAATGAGGGTCAACAGCAGCACTAACACCAGGGAAGAGGGACAGGTCTGATGAGGAACACAAAGAAACCGTAAAGCTTAACTTTGGAATTTTTTTGGTAGTTGTTAACTTGAAACAAAGATATCAAACAAATATTCAACATTGAATCAAGCAAGCAAACCATCAGCAGAGGAGGGCATGCTAACTGGTAGGCAAGCAGCAGAAGATGGAGAAATTAAGAGTGCCTGGGAAAGGCAGGCGACAGGGGAGCATTAGACAAGATTTAAGAGAATGGAAGAGGGAATATCCCCAAGAGAGAAAAGGGGGAATGTAGAGGCTAGGGACCAGGCAGGCTCCATGGGAACACATCCTGTAGGATTTCAGGCAGGATTTGGATTTATGAGCCCACAGCAAACAGGGCAGCTGATAAGCCTAGCAACTACAATACCTCACTGCTATTACAGGAGCGATACCTGGTTTACAGGGTGGTTACTTAGTGATACAGATGGACTGGCAGGAGCCATGTGTGTCACCTCCGTGGATGGAGAGCTGTCAAAGTGGTATTTTGGCCCACCAAAGTTTGGTTTGCAATCACATCTCCAAGCTCTGGTAAATGCATAGGGAACTGAAACACAGGTATTAGCTGCCCAGCTGGACTATCACTGAAAACCAGACTCAGCGCTGTGCTAAGTGTCCACTAAGTAGACATTGTTCCTCCAATTACCTGAGTGAATGCTGCAAAAATGGAGAAGCCTTGATTACAAACCCCAGTTTGTCTTTGTTTAGAACCTGAACCAGCACATAGCAATACAAAACTTCCCCTGACTTATGAGATGTGGGACCATATCTCATGTGATGCTGGGAATATTCTTTATTCTCTGATGTTATGGACAGCCTATGGGTTTTTTTGGGTGACTACACTAAGATGCTGTGCTGCTTGACATTCAGTTTGGAGACCCCAGGTTTCAGTGCATCAGCTGAGCACCCCAAACTCCACAGCTACAGCAAAAAAAGAACTCCAATCTGGTTATCTTTGACTTAACATCTCCAGCCGTTAAACAATTAGATCTCTGCCTTACTGATGTTAGCGTTCTGAAACTCTTGCTTTCATAGCTAGGGTTTAATATTTAAGAAACCTCTGAAACTCACATATTAAGTAATCTGAGCTGATGTACTCTGCAGGACTCAGTTTAGATGACTGAAGCACAGTAATAGCTTCATTTTATGGGCCTGGCATAACCCTCCAAGGGCAGGTAAACCCTAAGCAGTACTGATTAAAATAATATTTTCAGAAAACCTTTTGTCTTTTAAGAAGGGCCTTATTTAAAGTACTGGGGCTCCTCTGTCCTGCCTCCCAGAATAAAAACCCAATAAATTTAGGATCAAAATTATTTCATCACAACCCTTCAGTGGAGACACCTCAAGTCATCCGCATAATTACATGGATGTAACCCAAATAAAGTTTCCTGTTACTGCTCCCAACAAGAAGGCAAGCTGTGATTTAGACTACTTTTCTGCTCAGGGCACCCAATTTACACCACACATTTAGGAAATCCCTATCAGTGGTACCCTAAGAAGTTAATAGTCCCATGCAGCTATGGCAAGTAGAAAATATCGCTATGGTGCCAAGTCTTCATCTGAGGAAAATCACTGTCGTATCACTTGTCTCCACAGAAATATGCTGATCACTGACTTGCTGAGTGAGCATCTTGTTCTCTGTTCTTTATCAAGATTACTTGAGAAAATAACTTCTGGAAATCCACTGGCACATTGATCAAAACATCACATGTGCCTAAGGAATCAGATCTGGTCACAGCACATCAAGCTGAAATACACTCTCATGCTGGCTGCAGACCACGTAGAAGATGGCAAAGACAAATAACCTGACACTGCAGCTTAATAATACCACTTGCTCTTTCAGCTGCTTTCTCATTTGGTTTTTGTTTGGCTATTTTTTAACTTCAAGAAGGTCAATCCTACAGGTCACTGCCCCCTAATCTGAACCCTCTGCAAAAGCTTCCTGTACAAGCCTTGGAGAATTGCAGAGCCCTGAGAAAGCAGAACACTGACGCTGATCAGCTGCACACTCTGGTTTGACTGTCGCCCTTTGGTTTATGTTGGCCACACAGACAGTGAAATTGCATTCGCAGAGAGCCAGAACCTTCCCCAGTTGCAGCTCAAATTCATATCCTGAAATACAACAATGAAGACAGGACAAATATATTTTCCCCTTAAAGTCTACAGACTATCTAGGTTATTTGTGGAGTTTCTTGCCAAGTTACCATCTGAAGCGCCTGCTCTCAGGGGTCTCACTCCCTAGCTCACTCCCTCCCCAGCATCTTACTATGCACTTGCTGGGCTGCCCAACTGCCTTTTGCACATCACTTCCATTGAATTATCACCTTCAGCACATCTGGACATCCAGATTTTTTCAGAAGACTACAACACAGAGACAGAGGATAGTTTAGAAGTGAGTGGTTCCGGTGCCTAGATTGTGGAGCACAAGCAGAGATGATGTGCTAGGTATGCTGGGTCTCTACAGAGAAGCCAGGGAGAAGAGGTTCTAACTCAGCCGACATGCTAAGCAAGGACAGAGCAGCTGCTGGGAGCTAGTTAGCTGGTAGAAAATACATCTCTCATTATATGGTCTTTCTTCATGGGCTTCAAAGCCTTGTCTCTCATCTCACTGTAGGGCTGTGCCTTACCTCTTTAAGAGCAGAGCATGCCCCATCCCTTTTGGTGGAATTGTCAGTCCACCCAAATATTGAGTCATTTAACCGAATACTTCAGGGATAAGGCAAGTATAAACAGTCCTGCTCACTCCTACACACTGCGACCTAAGCACCTGTAACTCTCACACAGCTGTACAGAGGGAAGGTCTTTGCACCTTTTCTTCCCAAGAGCCCTTCTCAAGCACCCATAGTCCAGACGTGTTCCATCCCAACACAACCCACACACAGTAAGGGTGTTTCTTAAAAACATTAGGTTGAAAAATCACTTTTATATATTGGAGTACTTCTTTTGCCCTCATTTTTAATGACTGATATAGATTTCTATAAAACAATTGTATTGCTTGATGTTTGAAACGTGTGTACTTACACATAAGAAGCTTAAAATCCAAATTTATTAAGCTGATGTCTCAGTATGTTTTACTGGATAGGCACCTAAAAGAGGGAAAGAAATCTGGATGTAGTGTCTAGGCTCATGGACTGCATTAGAAATCCAGAGCTTCAGGCACCCGGAGCTGTCTTATGTGCTATGCAGAATGAATCTATGCTACTAGAATCTGGGGAAAACTATGATCAATTATGCTGTACTCTGCAACATTTTACCAGGAAGAAAACTGGTCTGAGTTATGCTTTGCTTTCAGTCCTTAACAAAGTCCTGGGGTTTTCTGATTTGAACTTTGGGAAGGAAAGAAAAAACTCAACTGAGAGTCTACTGCCAGTTAGACCAGTGACTCAAGAATAAATGTCACCTGCTGTTCCTTAAAGAAATCAGAACAGTAGTAACTGCCTACAAAAAATACCTTTTGAAGTGAAAATAGTGACTGAATAAGTGGTGTAGACTGACAGCAAGCCATCAGAAATTAGACTGAAGGATTTTCTTACATAGCTCTGAAAATTGGGACGTGTCCAACGAAAAACAGACTCAACATTTCATTATTCAACCACAAACAATGCAATAATAAAAAAAATGAATGCCCAGAGTGCTATCAAGAGGGTGATTTATGGACTGCAAGCCACTTGCTTTGTGGGCTATTGAGGGAAATGCATTAAGATCAGACTTAACATTTCACTTTTACTCTCTTCCATTTCTTAAAGACCCCACTAACATGTTTCTCACCCAGAGGGTTTGATTGTGTCCCTGTGTAATTAGGGAAGATGCAGAACTGCAGCTAGGGAAGTACAGGAGACAAAGCACATAACGAAGGGAAGATGGTCTGCTCAGCAGAGGCTCTGCTCAAGAAGGACGGATGGAGCAGTTTTCTCCAAGCCCAGAGGTGCCTAACCCTTGTGTTCACAGAAGGATGAAGAATTGGAGCCTCCCTCCCTCTGTTCAGCTTACACGAAGCCCAGGAGAGCTTGCAGCCCTGTCCCTGGGTGACTATATTTTGATGCCTATATATAAAGGATTTAGTAGTTCTACTAAAACCAGTGAGAGCAGAGTGAGGACTTGAAAAGACGCATCGAGTTTTCTGTAAGTTGGAATCCTCTACTGATAAGAGGCTGAGTAAGCTGTGGGTGACTTAGGCTCGACAGACATGGCATCTATTTGCTGTTTGTTAAGCAGTGAGTAAGAAAGCCTTCTGATGCATCACTAGGATAGGAGCATGTTTAGCTGGAGTAAGAAAGTTGCTTTGACACACGTAAATGATGAAGTTGTTGAGGAAGGCAAGTTGTTTTGACTCTAGACGTCTGGCAGCTCTTGGCAAGGTTGAGTAATGACAGTGTTCTTGTCAATTATGTGTGACACGAAGGCAGGTGGAATTGCCCAGAACCAGGATAATATGGCATGTGAGCTGAAGAGGAACCAAATGGACTCCAGGTAGGTAGGTACATGGCCTTCACTGTGCCCAAAGGCACAACTCAGCTTCACTTGCAGCCACCTTCTGCTCCGTCTCCTCACTCAGAGCAAAACCTCACTCTACAGCAGGCTCACTGAACTCACACAAAGTACTGAAACTAATCCAGGAGTAAGCACTAGCAGGTAGTAAGCCAAAGGAAGGTACTACTCAGGGGGAAACTTGTCAGAATCTGGCCTTTACTGCAGCTTAGGAAAAACAATCTTCAGCCTCAATCTTGCACATGAGAGATGTAGATGTTATTGGCTATAAAGAGAGAGCAGTGCCCTGCGTTGCACTACAGGAGTACGAGAAACACAATTCCTAGTTCAGTCACTTACACCTGTCAAGATTGCCAAAACCCCTGATGAGTTTCTCATTCCCTCCACCCAGGTACAAATGACTGCAGCCAGGGCAATGAAGTAGAGAGGCAAACAAATGCTTGCAAATGAAGAGGAAACATTTTTCATTTCAATAACCACAGGGAGGGGAAGCCAGGGCTGGAAAGAAGTGAACAGATTTGCCTTTACACGTTGCCTGAGTTTGCTACAGCAGGTGCAAGGAGAGTGGGTTTGTTAATACACCAACTTCTTTTGTCTATCCATTCAGGTCAGTTATACTGATCTCTTAAAAATCGTAGAATTATAGAACAGTTTGTGTTGGAAGGGACCTTCAAAGCTCATCTAGTCCAATCCCCCTGCAGTGAGCAGGGACATCTTCAACTAGATCAAGTTGCTCAGAACCACATCCAGCCTGGCCTTGAATGTCCGCAGGGATGGTGCTGTACTCCTGTGCTGAAGACAGCGTAACACTTACTTACAATAGTGTTTTAAAGACTGGACTACTGGGCGTACTTGAAAAGTTAAATGAATTATTCGATGCAAAAAGTACCAACACTTGTCAGCATTGCTGTAATCACTGTCACAACTCTCTTAATCAGTCACTACTGATAAAACAGTTTCCAAATGTAACGAATTAAGTACAAGAACAAGTTGTGCATTTCTGCTCCTCTAATAAAGGGACATCTACCTCTCTAATAAAGCCTGACATTTACACTCAAAAGCCCTAAGACAACTGGCCATCAGAGAGACAAAATCGGTAAGAGCTGGTGTCCACACAGACAGGATTTCTCAAGCAACACTCTGAGAGCAGCAGAAAGCTGCAGCTTTACTCCAAGTAAATTTCCCACATGCCAATTCTTAATGATCCTTTTAAATATTGTAGAGTAAAAAATGGTCATTTTAGAGTAAAAAAAAAAAAATAAATCCAAAATTTCTCCTCCTAAAAGTCCCTATTTGCTCATAAAGTGCTGCTCTTTCTAATCACATATCGGACACGAGTAACTGCGGTCAGCTGTAGCCAGTGATGTACAGAGACTGTGTATTACGGTGCAGCTGGAAGAGATTCAGTGCAGCGAACGCCTCGATTCATGTACGCATCTTAACTTGGTCAGCAGTGACCAGCTCCAAGCTGAGCGGTCAGGCACCGCGAAAACCTGGCTATCGCTCAGCATCCTCAGTGCCCGCACCGAAAGTTTACTGGGGTCGGGGGCCGGTGCGGTCCCCAGCGAGACCTGAAGCGCAGAGCAGCGCCGGTCCTGGGCTCTGCGTACTGGGGCGGGCGGTGGGACCTCGACCCTCCAACCCCAGGGTGAGGTGGGTGTCAGGGACTCGGCTCTCACCGGACTGTAAACATCCCCCCCGGTTGTCATAGCAACGCGGCAGCGCCTCTCCCCAAACTTTGGTCGCTATAACGACCGCCCCGGGGACCGCGGCCGCAGCCACCCCCCGGCGGGCCCCGTCGGGGCGGCGCTCACCTATGGTGGAGACAACGGTGCCCACGAAGTAGAAGGCACCGGGGAAGTCCCAGCGGGGCCGCAGGGCGTCGACGCGGATGCCCGCGGCCATAGCTGCCTCGTAGCTCCGCAGGAAGGCGCGCAGCTCCGGCAGGCTGATGTTGAAGATGCGGCTGAAGTTGTGGAGGGTCCGGTTCCAGCGGAGCTGCGCCGCCGCCTCCTGCAGCCGCCGCACCGGGCTCACCAGCACCTCCACCTCCTGCTCCATGGCGCCCAGCGCCCGCTGCGCCGCGCCGGCGTCGCGCGGTGATGGTACCGGTGCCAACCGCTGCCGTTGGGCATGGATCTGTCCCAGCAGCTCCCGGCAGTCGTGGAAGAAGCCGTGGAGGTCGTGCGAGGCCGCCAGCATCTGCGCCCGCGTCTCCATGAGCTCCAGCAGCTCGGCCCAGGCCTCGTTGACGCCGTCCTTCCACTCGGCGATGGTGGCGGCGTCGGCGTGGCCGTAGGCGATGAGCTCGTCCACCATCTGGTTGAGCGCCGCGATGCGCTCCTGGCCCACGCTGCCCGTCTCGCTGGCGAACGCCAGGAACTTCTCCTGCAGGAGCTGGCGCCGTGGAAAGGGAAGGGGGAATGGGGAGGGGTGGAGGTGGGAATCGCAGCGTGGAGCAGGGATGGTGCCAGGGATGATGCCTTAATGGTACCCAGGATGGAGCAGGGGTGGTGCCTGGGATGGAGCAGGGATGATGCCTGGGATGAAGCAGGGATGATACCCAGGATGGAGCAGGGGTGGTGCCCAGGATGGAGCAGGGATGGTGCCTGGGATGAAGCAGGGATGATACCCAGGATGGAGCAGGGGTGGTGCTCAGGATGATGCCTTAATGGTACCCAGGATGCAGCAGGGATGGTACCCAGGATGAAGCTGGGAATCCCAGGATGGAGCAGGGAACCCCAAGATGGAGCAGGGATGATGCCCAGGATGATGCCTTAATGGTACCCAGGATGGAGCAGGGATGACGTCCGGGATGTAGCAGGGATGATGCCCAGGATGGAGCAGGGATGATGCCCACGATGGAGCATTGATGGTACCTAGCATGGAGCATTGATGGTACCCAGCATGGAGCAGGGATGATGCCCAGCATGGAGCAGGGATGATGCCCAGCATGGAGCATTAATGGTACCCAGCATGGAGCAGGGATGATGCCCAGCATGGAGCATTGATGGTACCCAGCATGGAGCATTGATGGTACCCAGCATGGAGCACTGATGGTACCCAGCATGGAGCATTGATGGTACCCAGCATGGAGCAGGGATGATGCCTGGGATGGAGCACTGATGGTA
>JANHGB010031369.1:0-30507 GCA_026283785.1 Coracopsis vasa
AAAGAAACAAACAAAATCACACCAAAAAAAAAAAACAAAACAAACAACAAAACAAACCAACAAAACAAAAACCAAAAAACCCACACACAAACAAAAATAAAACCCCAAACAAACAAAAAGCCCAACCAACCAACAACAACAAAACCATGAGTTAATAGGTGGCCATGTTTCATGCTAAAAATCAACAACGGGGCTCCTGGGTGTGGGGGGCTTCTTCCTATTAAACATAAACTAACCCAGTCTCCACATCCTGAGTATTTCTTTGCACACCATGAAGACTCACACAAAATACAAATCAGAGAGAAATCCAACTCCTTAATTTGCAATATACTTTTGCAGCACCTCAGTAGGACATTTCATTATCCCAAACACACAACCTGTACCTGCTGCTCATGTAATGACCATCTTCTTTCTAGTACCCAGGTAGCAGATCCAGAGCAACATCTATGCTACTCAAAGACTCTGAAGATAAAACACAAGCCAGTTATCAAATAATCACTGCTTCTGTCTCCCTTTCCCTCCCCCCCTAAATAACAGAGTATTCACAGGTTAAACAGCACTGATTCAGACATATTCACCTATCCAATACCTTATTAATAAGCATGATGTGGATTAATACTGCAAATTAGGGCTTCAAATATCTACTTTCTCAATCCCAAGGGCAAAAGGAACAACACTAAAGAGGCAATAAGGAGCTATTTGTGAGGACCACAGGGTGTTGTATTCCCAACATCCTGCGCCAGTGCAATGGGCGTTATCACCACTTTACACATGGGTGAGCCATGTGATCCCTTCATTGCAACACACATCCTCCTCTTCTGACACAGTGAGTGCTATGTGTTTACCTGGGTTCAAAGGATGACCAGACGAATTCAGAGCAGTAAAGGAGAAATGACGCTCAGGAAGCCTGAGCCATTCATCACTAGAAGCTCAAAGCACTTACTGGGGAAGTGCGTTTACACATACCTCCTTAGGCCCCTTCCAACAAGAAAGGTGAACATACAGCACTGCAAACACAGGCACAAGCTGGTTTTGGAATTAACTCAAAATCTAACTGTACTTACATGATCCAACTGTGATAAAAATGTTCCCAAACCCTATTTTCTGGCACTGGTCCTTTACATCTTCTTTTTATAACCTTAACCTCTTCGATGTATATGAGAAACAAGAAAGTATAAAGACCAAAGTGCTCCCTGCTTAGCACAGGTTTCGTGCTCCAGGCCCATGAGGCTTGGTAAGCATATAATGCTTCTGGTGGGAAGCATCACTTGGAGAAGCAAAGGGACAGAACACAAAATATGGCAAGGTAAAAACAAAGAAAATATTAGAGATTGTTACAGAACACCAGCACTACCTTCTACTTCCATCTGCTTGTTTCAAGATAGGACCTTTGAATCATTTATGGGTTTTCCCTCTGCTGAACACACAGACTGGGAAGTAATTTCCTCTAGTCCAATTTATTCCTAAAGGAAGTACAAGCATCAGCTCTGTGTAAGCATTAAAAATGACAGCCTGGTCCTTCCACCAGGACACACTAAAACTCTGCTTCCTAGCACACATATCCCCCACAAAATTGAGTATTTACTAAAATCCCAATTCATGATATTTCTTGCATGTATGCTTTCTTACAAGCACCCGAATTTGTGCCTTTGACTACAACGCCGAGCATTAATTTGAACAGGGACCTGAGGGAACTTCATCCTGCTCCCACCAAAGGCAAGTCTCAGCAGCCTTGACCACAAAACGCATTGTGCACCCAAGGCAGAAGCTGAAGCCCATTTTCTGGCACATCTTGAGTTTTGCTTAGGTGCAGCACACATCTACATAGGATGAGGCTTGATGCATATCAATTTCTCAGTCTCTTTGGGAGTTGTGTACTTTAGAAGAATAAACACAGAGAGATTTGATTTGCAAGTAAGTAGCAGATTTCATGTTAAGTCACTTTCTGTTGATATGATTAGCTTTAATGACCAAGGATATGTCCACAGCCTATATATAGCCTTACTAGAGAAACTACTAGGAGTTCTCTCAATACTAAAAATCCCTAGAAGTATATTTACGTTGTAAATATACTATGCTGCAGCATACACAGAGCAGCAACTGCTGAATCAAGCCATGGCCAAATACCTTCTCCCTGGTATTCATAAAATATATTTTGGCTGGCATTTACTGTGTTTACACTTGCATTTCTTTTCTTTAGACCAGTCACAACAGAAAGGCTATATACATCTTTTCAAAACCTACACAGGAGACCAGCACAGCACTGAACCCAATTAGTACTGATCCTGCAAGTCCCTGTATGATCAAAGCATAAATAATATCCTGCTGCCTCTTGTTTATTCCCAAAGGAGTATGCAGACTCAGAAATAACTGAAGCTGACTCTGTGCAAGCTGGGTGGAGTAGATGTGTGTATCTAATTGCTGACACCACCATCCTTCCTGTGCTCTCAGAATTTTGAGTCAAAGAAACCACTCGTTTCTTTTTAAAGACCTTTCTTAACTACTCCCAAAGGATGACGTTACTTGGATATTATTGTGCTGCACGCTATGATTTCCTAGAGTAAGGAATTAGTTTCTTCCCGATCCACACAAAAGAAAACTAATCCAGAACAGTATTTCCACAGACCTTCCGCTGGCTGTTTAATGTTGTGTTTCATAAAAATCCGTCAGAGGTTTTACCCCTGCAGTTACAGTTCACAAAAACACAATTCTGTAATGAGTTTAAAATATCTAACAGGGACTACAAAAGGGTAAAGGTAAATACTTGAGCTTTCTAGAGAGGTGGACTTGCTTCCTTTCCTGTTTATGTATGCAGTAACTGTTAGATTTGCTTGGTGATTGGCATATCCGCAAAAACACAGCGCTCAAACATGCTCAGCTTCACACTATGCTCTCAAAAAACCTCAAGCCTTGAAGTAGTGTTACTTTCTGTGTCTTCTACAGCTCACAAGTAGCAATAACTAGCAAAGGAAGCTTCAGACCTCAGAAAACTTGTACTTAAACCAAACGTGCCTTATTTTGCAAACCATCTTACAAGCAGAATATAGATTATTCAATCTACATCTTTACAAAATTATCATCCAAATTCATTATTTTAGATTTAAACTGAGCACATGTCATGGTTTAAGCCCAGCTGGCAACCCAGAACCACGCAGCTGCTCGCTCACTCCCCCTCTTCCCCCCCCCGCTCCCAGAGGGATGTCTTGCTGAACCCAGGACAGTATAATAAAAATGGAAGGTCTTGGTAAGTTTTTGAGAAGCCAGAGCTCTGAATTGCTCAGAAAGCCTGAGATGAGTTGAAATTCAATTTTACTATAATGAATGTAGTGCAGTAACAATATTTGGAGGGTGAGAAGAAAAAGCCTGTCTGCACCACCTATGTAAATCGCTGTAATTTTAACTTTGCAGCAGTACCTTTCAAATGTGTGTGAGGGGGGACTGATGCGGTGCATGCAAGCGCTGATGAGATCCACTCTTGCTGGATTATCAAAGAACCATTGTCTGCAAACCTAAAAGTGTTCATCAACTTGTTTCACAGGTCCTATCTAAAATACTAACCCAGTGTTTAACACCTCTGCCCTCAACACAACACTGTAATTAAAACTCACAGTTTTGTGTGGCTGTTTGTCAGTGGGTTAAACAGATAAAGGCCTCTTTCCTTCACAGGCTTCCTGTCCTTCCCAGGTGACAATTTTCTATCACTCTTTACAACCCCTCCCCCCTTCTCACTGAGAGGAGAAGAAAGGAACACTATCTTACGTGTTTGGTTTTGCTTTGGCTAAGAGATTTCTTCCAAAGTGAACACTCCTGCAGCGTCAGAGGGTACATATATAGACACAGGGCAGGAGGAGGAGAAAAAAAAAATAAAGCTCTTCTGTAGATACTCAGTTACATTACGAAAGATGTAAGTAGGGGAAAGTCTCAAAAGTCTTGATTTTTCTAAAGCCACATGCACAATGTTGACTCAGACACTAAAGCCAGGTTGAATGATCCAACGAATATATTGCATCCATCCAATAATAGGAAGTTTCTCACATATTCCTGGCTTTTGTCAGAAGACATGCTATTTCTGCTTGGCAGAGACTCCCATCCTGGCAGCTCACACACATTTTTGCATGTCCAACTAAACTTCAGGAAAGCCACCTTCGATATCTGCTGAAGGAACAACACAGCATGGCAGAAGTAATCAGAGAGGTTTCTGGAGTGCACTGGTGACAAAGACATTTTCCTAACAAATGGTTCAGGGAGCCAACCAGGAGAGGTGCTCTGCTGGACCTCATACTTACAAACAAACAAGAACTAATCAAAGATGTGAAGGTCATGGCAGCGATCACGAGATGGTGTAGTTCAGGACACAGAGAAGAAGGAGCTGGGGAAAAAAACTCTATCATAGCCCTGGACTTCAGTAGAGCACACTTTGGCATCTTCAGGGATGTGCTTGAAGAACCCCATGGGTTACAGCCTTGCAGAGGAGTCCAGAAGAGCTGGTTGATATTAATGGATCATCTCCTCCAAGTTGAAGAAGAGTCCGTCCCAACGAGCAGGTAATCAAGCTGAAGAGGCCTACATAGAAGAGCAGGGAGCTCCTGATCAAACCCAAGTGCAAACAAAGTGCAGCAGCAGGGTCAGGTGACCCAGGAGGAATTTGAGAACACTGACCATGCAGGGATGGGGTTCAGAGAGCCAAAGCCCATCTGGAGTTGAATCTGGCAAGGGATGCAAAGGGTGACTGTAAGACTGACCTTCAGGAATTGCAGGCCCCTGAGACCACAGGGGAAGTCCAGAGCAAGGAACTCTTACTTACCCTTCTACTTACCCTTAGTAGAAGAAGTTAGGGAACAGTAGACTGGACATACATCATTCCATGGGACCCAGTGGGATAGACCCATGAGTGTTAAGGGAGCTGGCTGATGCCACTGAGAGGGCACACTTGATTATCTTTGAATAGTCAATGGCAACTGAGAGATGTTCCAGATGACTGGAGGAAAGCAAATGTCACTCCTGTTGTCAAGAAGGGCAAGGAAATGGATCTGAGGAACTGCAGGTCAGTTAGTCTCACTTGGTCCCTGGGAAAGAGCAGCTAATGCTGGAAAACAGTCCCAGGCACTTGGAGGACAAGAGGGTGATCAGGAATAGTCAGCATGGATTTATGAAGAGGCAGGAGCAGAGAAATCATGCCTGACCAGCCTGACCTCCTCTTACAATGAAACAACTGGCTTGGTGGATGAGGGGAGTGCAGATGATGTTGCCTGTCTTGACTTCAGCAAGACTTGCAACACCAGCTCTTATAACATTCTCAGACAAGCTGGAAAAGTATAGACTAGACAACTGGGCACTGAGGTGGACTGAAAACTGGCTGAATGGCCAGGCTCAGAGGGTTGTGATCAGTGGCACAAAGTCCAATTGAAGGCAAGACACTAGTGGCATAGCAAGGGCTTGATAGGAGAGCCAATATTGTTTAACCTCTTCATTAATGACCTGGATGACTTGCAGAGCGTACTCTCAGTGAGTCTGCCGATGACAAAACTGGGAGGAGCAGCCAGTACACCAGATGGTCGCATTGCCACTTGGATGAACTTCGACAGGCTGGGGTAAAGGGCAGACAGGAACCTCATGGTGTTCCAATAAAAGAAAGGCAAAGTCCTTCACCTTTGGAAGAATGACCCCAAGCACCAGCACAGGTTAGAGGCTGACAGACTGTAAAGCAGTTTTGCAAAGAAGGACCTACAGTTCTGGATGACAGCAAGGTACCATGAGCTAGCAATGCACCCTCACAGCAAAGAAGGCCACCAGCATCTTGGGCTGCATTAAGAGGAGTTTTGCCAGCAGGTCAAGTGAGGCGATACTTTCCCTCTGCTCAGCACTGGTGAAACACACCTGAAGTTCTGAGCCCAGTTCTGCACTCCTCAGTGCAAAACAACCATGGACATACTGGAGAGAGTTTGGCAAAGGGCCACTAAAATGACTAAGGGACTATGAGGAAAGGCTGAGATTGCTGAGACTGTTCAAATGGGAGAAGAGAAGGCTTAGGAGGGATTTTAATCAATGTGTACAAATGCCTGAAGGGAGGGTACAAAGAGGAGAGAGCCAGGCTCTTCCCAGTGGTGCTCAGTGGCAGGACAAGATGGCAAAAACTGAAACACATTGGACCATAAGAAAAAAAAGAAACTGTTTTACTGTGAGAGTGGTTGAACACTGCACCAGGTTGCCCAGAGAGGTTTTGGAGCCCTCCATCCTTGGAGATATTCAAAAACCGACTGGGCATGGTCCTGAGCAATCTGCTCTAGGTAACCCTGCTTGATAAGGGCAAGTTGGACAAGATGACCTTCAGAGGTCCCTCGCAGCCTGAACCAGCCTGGGATTCTGTGATCATTTTGTCTGTCCATTTGCACACCCACCACTTATGATAAACACAAGTATTCAGAAGCATCATCTCAGTCCTGTCTAAGGCACCATCAATGGCAGAAACCCACAATATCACAGTGTTGGCTTGACAGATTTCACACCAGCTCAGCAGAAAACAACTAAAATGTGCTGCATCTTCCTCCTTGTTGAGGTTCAGTTTCCCATAGCTGCTAGCTCACCATTGCTATGGTTTGGCTCAAATTCTACTTTCTCAATGCAACAGAAGGGTCAGAGACTGGGAACATTAACAGGCCAATTAGGTGTTTCAGACTGCCTGGTATTATCAGATTCCCTAAAGCTCTCTTACAGTCTTCATCTCCTTCAAGTTTTGTTTTAAAACAACCCCTCAGCTCTGCCAATGCTCTGTATCACCTCTAAAAACAGAGGATGACTCTCCTCTTTTGTAACAAAGCAAGAAGTCAGACACTCTAGGTTTACTACCTAAAATCTTAATTGACTTGGCAGATATCTACTTATTGCTGATGTAAGAGAACAGAAGTCCTAAAGATTTTGATTTTAAGGCCAAGAGATAAATTAAAGTTGTAATTTCTTTAAGTCTCCAACATACCCTGTTCCCACAGCTGGAAGTGGTGTGGCAAAAAGAGGCCACTGGAAGTTACCAGTGATGGAGGGAAGTGCAAAACTAATCCTATCTACCAAGATTTCACCCTAAAAAAAATAGAATCATAGAATCATAGAATAGTTAGGGTTGGAAAGAAGTTCAAGAACAAGAAGGCTCCATGTGGAATTTAGATTTTTGTCCAAAAGCTCAAGATAAAACATGTTTCTGTCCAACCACTGTCCAACATTTGTCTTGACTGGTTCTCAGTTTAACACACTTCCTCCTCTTTTACCTCTCTTTGCAAATAGTGAGCATGTTGGAGGGCTGAGCAGGCTGAGAATGAGAGCACAGCTGAGATCTACCACGACAGCTGTCAAATTTGTGGCCAGAGCACTTGTGGTCTCTTCACCCAGCAAAAACCAACAACACTACAATTTTAAAGTGACCTAGTGCATGCATCTGTTTCACAGAGATTTAAGGGGCATTCACAATCCTGGCTTCTTGCCATGGGTATTTTTCAACTTTCATCTTGTGTCATCAAGTCTAGTGCTGAGATCCACAGAACACGCCAGGTCACAAGGGACTTCTGGAGGTTGGATACACCAGACCCGGCTCCAAGCTGGGCTAGCTCTGCAGGTAGGTCAAAGGTACATTTTCTGGTAGGGTCAATGGTTCTGTGTTTCATACTGGAGCTACAAAGGTTTTTATGGACTATTCAATTTGTAGCTGCCAAGCCAGATTTTAGTGTAACACAAGATATGCACAAAGAGACAGTCCTGAAACAACATAAATTCGCTGCACTGATCTCCTGGTCCCAATAAGGGCTTAGATTCCCACCTCACTTACAGTTTTGTCTTTAAAAATCCCACAACTGTGAACACGGAAATCAGACCAGCATCTAAAAACACAAAAGCAACTCTTCCTAATGAGGCTAAAGAGTTAGTTTCTTTACACTTGCAGCACTCAGGAAATCCCATTTAGATGGCACTTTTCTCTTGGGTGGTATAAGCTACTCCCTACCGAATTAAAGCCAGTAACATAGAACCAACTAAACACAGAAATAACTACAGAATCCTCTCTGGATTTGCAAGGAAAAGAGACTATGCTAATTACAGCCTAAATCATCTCCTCACTGCTATAAAAGCATTAGCAACTCTGTCTTTATAATATACATTGGCTGTGGGGTTTTATTAAATTGGAGATTCTGGTTCTCATGAAAGGAGCTGGAGTGGTAGCAACCCCAAACTCTATCTCCCCTGAGAAAGACTGAAGATAGATTGTTCTCCATAACCAAATCATTCTTGGTTACTCAGAGTCAATTAATCTGCCACTTTATCTCACCACTAGCAGCCACCAACACTAGGAAGCCATCCAACTTAGGCTGTAGACAATGGTAACAGGCCTCAGAGGGACTGCTATTTATATATAATATTGCCATAAGCTACTTTAATGAACAGTATATTTTCTTGGCTGAAGGCTAGTAACACTGAGCATCTACATTTGTTTCATCTTTTCTATATTCTTTACATTCTATTTAGGTAAAAAGGAGCTCAGAGTATTTACAGGAAATAGCATGCAGCAGGTGTCAGGGGTATTTACTGATTAAAGGACACACTTGGGTCCAGACAAATTAACCTGCATGCAAAGCCAGCTGCCTTCCATAGCAATAGAAGGGCTCCCCTACAAGAGTCACATTCAAGTTGTGAGACATCAGTAGACTACATCTGGCATTCCAACATAGTGGCTGCTGCAAAACAAACTGGGATACTAGAATGTTCAGGACATTACTGGTTTGTTAAGTCCATCCATCAAAGCAGGCTATGCTGCTGTTGCTAGCACACAATAATGAATGTTTTGCTGAAGTTTCAGGGGTATCTGAGGGGAAAAAAAACAAACAAACAACAAAAAAAACCAAAACCCAACACAACCACAAAAACAAAGCATGGGGGGTAAGGGAGCCAGGACTCCATCCTGCTCAAAGCAGCAGGGGTGTAGCTGAAACAGCTACAACCTGCCCCCCACGTGTATCTTCTGAGTGGTCCTGAATCAGAAAAGCATAAACTCATGCCCAAGGAACATCTGTATTACCAACACAGAGTCCATGAATGGTGAACCACATAAACCCAACATAGCACAGACAGCCTTTTCGTTATAGGCTCACACAACAGGAACCTCGCTATAGTTCTGGATCGTTCACCTAGTGACAAAAATAACTGTGTTACTTCCTTAAATACACTGTGAAACAGGATAGCATGACTAAGACGGACACAGTAGCTTTTCCTCCTGGTAAGAAAGACTTTCTGTGATCAATGATGTTATAAACTCAAGATAATTTTGGCAGAAAAGACCTACATTATTTATTAATTTCTTGCAATATCAAGATGTTCACCTCTGACTCACTGCACTGCTCAGTTGCTCTTCCTGTTAAGAGTAAAGGAAAATTCTTCCTGAGTAAAGGAAAATTCAAGTTTCAGAGCCATTATGCATCTCTAAAATAAAATGGTAAAAAAAGAGCAAAACCCTAACAAGTTCTGCTGGACTCCCCAGTGCCACACTGAAGAGCTGTGCTTACTTGGTTTGTCTCCAGCACTCAAAGATGGACCACAGCCTTCCAGGTCTTACAGTGAATGAAAACTGTTGCTATATGAAAACTGACTGCAGAAAATTCATTGTTAAACGTTTATTAGCGGTCGCCATTCTAATTTTAAGCCAACAAAAAAATAAGACCAAAACCCAAGAGACCATATAATCCATGCAGGGACTCTCTCCTACCTATGCTATTTCAAAAGTCATTTTGAGATTCAGGAATATTTTTTATTTTTCATTTTTTGGGTTTTTTTTTTAAATCACTGTTTAACTTCCTGTTAATGCTTGGAAGCATTAAATTACACCATAGCCTCAGACCAGACTGTGCAAGAAAGCAAACCTCTCAGAAAGGAAGGAGACATGGAATCCTATGGGAAATAACAGTTTCCAACACAAATATTTCACCAGTATTATAATCCATACTGGGGAGCATAAATCCCTGTTTCTTTGTGTTTCTGTGTTGAAAGGAATTCTAGGAATACAGAGGAGTACCGCACACCACTGTACGCTGTATAAGCCTTTCTTCAGTCTCATATGGGCTCCGTCAGTCCCTGCAAAGCTGTTTCACTCATCCAGCCTCTCCAGAAGGGTTCGAAAGAAAACCCCAAACTTCCCCTCAAGCCTTAACTGCATCTTCACACATCAAAACCAGACACACTATCATGGTTCAACAATAATTTTCTTGTCCAGGCCCACTCCTTCCACTTCTACCAGCAGAACAGATCATAAGAACCTTAACAGAGGCAACTGCTCAAGCCTACCTTGTGCAGGCCAGACTGCCCAATATTCATATCAGAAGCTCCAGGACAAACTTGTGCAGCTGGTATTACATGCAGATGTTCATCATGGTGGTACATGAGGTCATACCATGGACTAGAACTATTCCAAGATCTCCAGGTAGAAGCACAAATGCAGATCTTCTGGACAGCAGATGCATTCTTTCTTACTTTTTTTCCATAAAGGTAATTTCTTAGGTGCAACCCAGACACCCAGTGGTGTGTTCTGGATAGTTAGGAGGCCAACAGGAAAGAGAAGCAAAAGAGAACAAAAAAAAGTCCAGTCTCTGGGGCAAGCAGCTGGCTGCAAGGATAAACTTCACTTGCAAATAGTACCCTGCTGTTGCCAGGAAAGGCTTTCCCCAGTAATTCTGACCACGTCCAAAAAAAGCAGTGAGAGCAGTATTTCTGGGTCTCTTAGCTCTGGCACTATAGCCTACAGTCTTCTCTCCTTCCAAACTATTATTAGTCAAAGTAACATGTCCTTAATTTAGCTTTCCTCTTGACCCTACAAGCTCACCATAGATTGATGGGAATCCCATAATCTGAATGATGTGTCTTTCTATACTTTCTGAAGTCAGATTCTTCAATTTAAGCCAGATATGCTGCCTGTTAAACTAGCTGCTACTTGTTTTGTTCTATCTGCTATGTGAACAAGCATTTCCTTGTAAAATAAAAGCTAAATTCCCCCACTGCAAGTCTGCAGGGTGTGCATGAAGGCAAAGCAATGACAGATGATGCCCTTCCCCTTGACCTACTCAGAAGAGGGGAGCAGAGTTTCTTGAGTTTGAGTTTCTTGGGCTCAGAAAAGGGGCTGTTCTCTGTGGAAATCATCCCTGCCTATATGAGTCCAAAGAAGTCCTCTCCTCACCTCACTACTCCAAAAGGTGACAGGTAGCCCTCTGCCTTTCCCACCCAGGTGCCCTGCACCATCTCTTCCCTGGATA
Organism: Coracopsis vasa; assembly: GCA_026283785.1. Lineage (NCBI taxonomy): Eukaryota > Metazoa > Chordata > Aves > Psittaciformes > Psittacidae > Coracopsis > Coracopsis vasa. The sequence goes on from JANHGB010031369.1 coordinate 11,277, forward strand.
TCCTCAAGGCCTTGAATAAGGCGCAGGGACAGTATAAGAAGTATGGGAACCTACAGATCCTTATGGGATCTCTACGCAGCTATTTTGCAGCTAGACTCAACTACAGCAACAACACAGATGTACTCAGGGGTAGATCTACTGGACTGGACGGAAAGATACAGTGGTACCTGCGACTTGGACATCTCTAAACCCAAAAGCACTGCACACTGTTCCCAATTTCACAGCTGCACCCACAGTGGCACCACCATAGGAGACCATCTAACAATATGTTAATGCCAGGACTGACGGAACTGACCGCTCCACCCTGGAATTTCCCTCTGACACAGTATTTCTTAAAAAAGGGAAGAGACCATCCTTTTCACCAGAGAATGTTAGCACAGGATGAGCTGCTGAGGACATACTTTGGTTGCTTCTGAGGGCTCTTCCCCCCCTTGTTTTTATTTTTAACCATAAACCTATGTACCCTTATCTCCAAAAATAAAAAGCTATGTCAGACAAAGACCTTCACAACACAGCAAAAACTTAAGTACATCATCAATACAAAAGCACTTTCTCACCCAATAATTCAAAACCTCAACAGTACCAATGAAGTGAATTAATAAAATCTTTAAATGAGCCTAGGTCATTAGATGCAATATCAGTTCAAAGTTACCTACATGACAAGTTACAGCTACTTGTTGGGGAAAAAAAAAAGAGTGCCCGCTGCTCACAACTTTTCCTCAATTAATACAGAGATCTTAATTTAATTTCACACATGTCACAGTCCTCCTCTCCCCAGCTCCAACTTTTTTAACTATCATTGTCATCTCCGGTTTCCTCAGGTGAGCACTTTGTTTCTGTACAACAGGTCTAAGACTTTTTAGCAGTGGCATAACAGTATTTTGCATAAGATTATATAGAGGAAAAAGTTTATTGTTAACCATTTCAAGATTGACTCAGACTCAGCGGTTTAGCACATAAAAGCAATCACAGGCAGCTTATGAAACAGTTGGTAAGTGTGAGCAGCAGGAAATACTGGAGGTAAAAGGCACAGAGGAGTCAGGCTTTTGTTGGGAAAAAGAAGCAGCTTGTCTTGCAAGGTGGCTGATAGTTTTTAACCTTACCTAGATGAAGGTATAAGCCAATCATCTTATTTACCTATTAAATATACCACACTTCAAATTATTAAAATGGCAAACATCTGGTTACAAGGTAGCAGTTCTCTGACATCTAACCTATGTCCACACAAATATTCCCGTATTCAAAGTACATTAAACCACCTGCCTCTGATTTTCTGTCCTAGAAGGCAAACTTGCTATTATTCACTTTAATAATCTTCAGTTGTGGACTTTAAACTCCTCACCTTTCTTCTGACACTTGTTTTTGTTTCCAACACAGTCACCAGCTGCATACACTTAATATTTGCATTACAGCAGCTTGCCACATCATACCTGTATTATGCTGATTTCTTTATCAGGATTCCTTCTCCCCTATTGCCACAAAAGCCTGGCCTGTTTGGGAAGGCCTCCTGAACTCTCTCTGCTTCCAACTACCATTTGCAAGGTCAACCGTATTATCCAAACAAGAGAACAAAAAACAAACCAAAAAGCATTAGATTATTTTTTGGTACTGACCAAGCTAAAAAGCTACCACCAGCAGATTCTATTGAACGAATCCTTAATTCTACCCTTTTTATTAGAAGTCTTTCATAAATGTAGGCATTTGCTCAGGAGACACCCTCACAGACATGCACAAATGTACTCTCAAACAGTTCTCGCATACACAGTCATCCTCAAAGGTACAGTGTTTCTTCATACCACTAAGTCAAAGCTACTGTAATCAGTAACTAAAAGGCAGGCCAAGTGCTTTTTCTGCCTAAACAATTTATGCTTAAATCATCATAATCTATGCAGAAAATGCAGGGGAAAAAAAGTAAAGTATGACTTAATAAACTCTTGCTGATTCCTGCTGCAAACAGGCTTGCTTTTTCCTGCAATTACAGAAGAGGGATTTTTTTTTTTCCCCCACCACTTTCAGTTGCCACAAGCAGCCTATTGTTTGGATTTAACCATGCAGCACTCTGATGCAAACCCACAGCTCATGCTAGTACCATGGACTGCACGTAACTAAAAATTAAACAGAAGGCAATTCAGTCCCATTACAATGTAAGAACAGTGCTTTTTACTAAATACTTGTTCAGAGCAAACAGAGATACATACCCTGCTTGGGTACAGCTAGAGAAGACAGAGCCCATGCATACCAGAGAAGCCTTTCAATACTTTCAAATATCCAGGTGCCTTTAGGTATGTTGTATATCAACTGACAGTTTAGTAGTCTCTCAAGAGCAAACATCAAGCAGATCAATTGCCCCAAATCCAGGAAGCCAAAAATTGGCCAAGATAACACCTCTATGCCTGCCCCCCACACAAACACCATAGTCACATCCTCTTTAATTCAAAAATTGATTCCAAATCTGTTGGACACACCAAAATGAGTCATCTCTGTGTACTGGTACCTTAACTCTGAAAACTCCTGCTCCGTCCCTCCACTGAGGGAACTAAAATGCCATAAGCTCACTCATAGCTGCAGCAACAGCAACTGCAAATCCTGCCACATTGCAGAACTTCACCACAGTCTCATCTCCAGCACATGTGAACTACATGAGAGCAAAACTACCTTTTTTTTTTCCCCAAGAATAAATTTGGTTTCTGAAAGCTGTTGCCTACCCTAAAGCAAAAATAAAATCAGCAGGACAAAGTTTAGCCACACTTACATTGCTTTAGCAGGATTTGCACCAGCTGTGCTTTAAGGCACTTAGGAATTGTACTCAAAAGAGTTCGGAAACAGAATGCAAGAAATTCAAGGTCTCTCATGTACAACTGCAAAGACTATACCCACTGCTTAAATTGGGTAAGGAGCTACTGTATTTGCAGCCTTGAGTTTCAGGTTGGCCAGATCATACTACTACTCTTTTAATATAATAAAGTTAGCAGTGCATATTTAGGCATAGAAAACGGGTTTAAGTGACACCTTTTTTTTTTTTTTTCCCCAATAAACAGAAATCTAAAGAATATCAGCATATCTGAATGCAAAACCAAGAGCTTTTCTTGGGAGATATGTAAGATATTTCTAATTAAGATGCATCCAGTAACTGCATATAACAACCACAGGTTAAAAAAACAGCTGATGGAAGGGAGGGAAGAGGAGAGAAAGAAATAAGTTTCATCACCTAACAAGTTTCTAGCAGCAAAGCCTGTGTGAGCTGTAAGACCTGAAAGGCAAATTTAGCTTTGGTGAGAATTTTACCTCTAACACATGCTTGCAGGATATCTACATGTAGTTCGCAAAAACTTCTCAGATGAGCTTCAATATTCTGAATGGCAAACAAAGAGTAAAAGCCCCAACCGATGCTTCCTGCATGTTAAGAAATTAGGGTAGGGAGTTTCAAGTTTTCTGGGTGTGATGGGGGTGTCAGTTTTGTATCAGAGTGGGGGTTGTTTGCTTGTGGTTTATTTTTTGGTTTATTTTAAAGGGTAGTTTATACTACCATGTGTAAATAATTTTAGAGACGGAAAACACTGCAATCTAACCTTCATCTACATATGAGCAAAGGAAATCTAATCCCACTGTCAGGTTATTCTATCTGGTAGCAAAGCAAATGAGTTAAAAAACTAAGGAAAGGGAGAGTTACCATGGGATACCAAGATGCGTCACTTCTCTTGGCTCTTTTTGCGCCACGTGACATCTCAGCCATGAGAGAAGAACTCAGCAGATGGGACAGAAAAAGAAAGAAATGTAAAAAGGTCTCTAAATTATAGCAAAGTTTAGGCTTTTAAATCCAATTTGCGAACTGCTTATGACTACAGAAATACAGGCAAACAATATTTATGTATAAACCAAACCATCTGTAAATCTTTTGTCACTCGTGCAATAAATACATGCTTTCCCTTCCAACAGTTATTATCTACACTTTTCAGTTCTTTACAGTAAATTTAGTCCAAGCATGTTCAGAAATACTGCCCTTGCCATATTCAGTAAGAACTATCACTTGCCTTTCTGAGGAAGCAAAGCAGGTCCATAGTTTCAACCTTGCTCATAAAAGCAGAAGCAACCACTTCACAGCAACAGACACAAGCAGTCAGAGTTCAAGAGAGATCAGAACAGCGATAAATCACTATGAATTTACTCTCAGAGTTATCACACAGGTCGCTAAATCCACACCTTCGGATGGAGCCCACTGAACAAAGACTCTTAATTTTCAAGGTATCACTGTTTGGCAACACACCACTGCAAAGGCGCCATGTGTGTGTGCAGCATGTGAGCTGATCCCACCACATCCTTACCTATAGTTTGATTTTCACCCCACTCAAGTCAGTATAAATTTTTAAACATCTCCTGCACAAGTCTTGCTTCTCTACTCAAAATCATGGAGTAGTTCAATGTTTGGTATTTTTTTTCCTCCTCTTTTACTTTTAGCTGCCAATTTCTTTCCAGCACATAAAAACAGCTCTGACTCAAAGGACACGATTCCACCTCCACCCTCCTACACCTCCTAAAGCCTCTTAATACCCACACGCTGCTGAGCACCCAATTCTCTTCGGAAATTTGGTCCTTTCTTTCAGCAGCCAAGCAAACCCTCTCTGTAGTAAAAGCAACGTGCAGTGTAAGAAATCTTCATTCCTGAAGCCACCCCAGTGACTTCAATGGTGCAATCCCAGAGTTTCAGCTCTACTCAAATGTTATGTCATGCTGAAGATAGAGCTTCCAGGGAAATACTGAAGCCCATCTGCCTTCAGTGCATCACAATAACCTGATCAATACTCCAGGCACCAGCTGGCAAGCTGCCACTCCAACTTACCCAGCTATTAGCCCTCTCCTATTAGCTCCAGACTGCAAAACTTTGGTGAAGTAACACAGCACATTACCCAAGACAACTGCTGCTATAATCTGCTCTTAAACACCAACTTTTATCACCCGAGTGACTTGCTAGTATGTGCCTGTTTCCCACTAGCTAACAAAGTCAAGCAAGAAATCCCACATTTAATTTGCTACTCCAACCTGTAGCCCCTGCATTAGCACGCATCTATACAATGTGGCATTTGAAATCGGCTGAGCATTATTTATTGCCTACTTACAAAATGAAGTTTCATATTTCTGCAGCAAGACACAGATGGCGTTCCCTTCTTCAAATCACTGCTTTAATAACTGTTCCCTGATGCAGGAGATACTGTCTTTAATAAGCCATGGCTAGGTTTTATCCAGCCTCCCTTGAGCCTCTTAACCTTTCAGCAACATCCTGCAGCAGAGAATACCACAGCATAACTGTCTACCACCCAAAGAAAAACATTCTCTAAAGAAAAACTTTCCCTTGTTATACGCTTGTTGTTTCCTTCTTTTATTTGACACTATTTTTTTGAATGAGGAAGACCTGGGTACAGTCATCCTCTGCTCACACTTTGCATGACATTCCTCTTCTCACTTCCTCCACTCACCATCATTCTTCTCTATGCTGTAGAGTCAAAGTTTATTTACCTCCTTTTATACAACAGCTGCTCTATGCCTTTGATTACCTTCATCATACTTTCCTGAACCTTTATCCAGAAAGGAGATGCAGGACCATCTGGCATTCAAGACACAGGGAATCATGGAGAAGAGAGGGTAGGGGTTGGTTGATCAGTTGTTTTTTTACAGTAGCTTATTATTCTGTTCCCTATCCCTTCACAAATAACATTAATTCATTTACTACTTTGACTTTAAAGTTATTTTCAGTGTTTGGATCTCCAGTTTCAGAAGAAAAAAAAAATCCTCCCAAGTGCAGAACAAAACCCAAAACTAATTTTGCATCCTGCCAGTGTTGCACAAACAAGCATTACATTTCAGAGACAGGGAAGGGCCTGGAAAATGCAGTAATCTCTTCATCTCTCACAGTGGCTGTTTCCAAAACTTCATTTCAACCAGAGCAGCACAGCAAGGCATTAATCACATCCCTGTCTGTGCATGAAGAAGCCTTTCCCCATCCTCTTGTTTCCCTCTAGTAAAGCACTCACCCTCTGCTGCTCAGGCACAGTGTGGGAACCACCTATTTCTTTTACATGTCCCAACACAGTGCTCTCCACATCTTTGCAAAGCACCTCAACCCAATGGGCACCCAACTCCTCTTCCATGCCCAGAGAATCAGATAAGCATTCTCCCTTCATCACATGTATTGCTGACCCCTACTCTGCACCACTATGCTCAGACTTACAGACACGCAACAGGTCTCCTGACAGTTCAAGCAAGCCATGGAGGGCAAGGAGCAAAAGCATCAGTGCTTCGCATGTGCCAAACCCAAAAGAACAGGGAGGATGGCAGCAGTGGGAAGGCAGAAGCATGGATTTTGGGTTCAGAGCAGACAAGCCTGAATTCAGAGCCCATGTGCTACGTATAAAACAACAGAATGCGCATCTTGAGCTGCTTGTGCTTTGTATTTATTATTTCCCGATTCAGTACCTGCAAAATGACCCCTACTGAGGCCCATGGGGGGAACAAACACCTGCTTTTTTATTAGTAACCAATTGCTGCTTTACAGTTTCACTGACCTTGCACCACATACCAGATTCCTTTCCTCACCTATGCTGGACACATGCTTGTTTTCTCCTTTCATGTGGAATCAGTGTCCTGTATTTCTTGTGTCATTAACAATCATAGTACACCAAGGGGCAGAGCTGTATCCTGAAACTCCTGCCCGCTACATAGATTTTTTTTTTCCCCAGTTTTCAGCACCTCAAACTCCTCCCAACAAAGGATGACAACGCATATTTGCTTTAAAGTAACCATTTTCACACCACTCAAAATTACCACTGAGAAGCAGATAATGGCTGAATATAAGAAATTTCCAGCTAAAACTAAAGTATCAGTGTAGAAACATTAAAAAAAAAAAAAAAACCAAACAAACCTTTAGGCAGGCAGTTTACTGCCAAAAAATGGGATTACGAATGCACAGGTAACAAATTTCAGATTTAGCATGCCTTTTTGCAGAGACAATGCATCTTGCACCCGCAAGAAGCAGCAGGATGCAGCCAAAAATTTGCTGTTCATGTAAGTTCACTTATAGAAACAATTTTCTAAGTCTTCAGATTTTTGCCCTTGCAAGGGTGTGGGGTAGAAATGAAGCTCTACCTTGGAGCCTGCCAGGTACTCCTACTGCACAATTTTGGATGCTGGTTGGAATAGACAGGAAGGATAGGTTAACTTTGCTTGTGATAATAACAAGGCTTTCATTCAATTAAGCATCTAGCACCTCACCTTGAGAAGAAAAAGAATCAACAGGTCCAGAACAGACTTTCTTGGGTACACCACCTGGAATTGCAGGTTTCAAAAGAGTTCTCACTTGTAGAATTCAAACTAGGTGTCCAACCAAGGCCAACCCAGCGCAAAAGGGTCCCACTGCCATCAGTGCAGCTCTCCAAAACTGAGAACCAGAATTATTTCCAAATTACCTACAATTCCTTTATCAAAAATAACACACTTATATTACCATTCATTACCAGCATTAAAAAACAAAAATAAAAACAAAACCAAAAACCAGTGAAAAAATATAAGGGTGATTGCTGTAACAAGTTGCTGGGCACAACATGTAGAATGTACGAAGCACTCCAGAGTAGGATTTTTATAAAACGTATCACTTGGAATAGGAAGAACCAACTTCAAATAAGATAACAGAGAAGGAAAGAAGATAGCATCAATAGCATTCACTTGAATGTTGACAATACCCATGCAAACACCAGTAATATGCCAATATATGCAGCATTATTGTATCATGCTAGTCAAGATACTGCTTTTCTTTTTCAAGTGTTTGAAACAGCACTCCATTGATGGAGGCTACTCCTCAGGCACTCAAGCTGCTGGATGCTCTGTTCCCTTCTTTTTTCAGTGAGTCACTCCTCTCTAGACCACATGTCCATCCAATCTTCACACTGTACAGTGACACCCTCCTGCCCATCCAGAACACATTCCTGAACAGAGAGACACATGCCCACTGGCATGAGATTTTGACAAACAGTTCTTCTTACAATAAGGTATCAAATCTTTCAATACCTGAATAACCTGTCCCACTGTTCACCAAGTGATCGCTATCCTGAAAGGTCTCAGCTGTTTCACTGATACCTAACATACATCTTTCAGTGCAAGTGTTTGTACTGCCTCTTTCTGAAAAGTAAGATTTCACCTGTCAGAAGCATCTTTTTCCAAAACCCACTTCTTATCCAGGTCAAATCAAGCAAACTGAGGGAGAGGGACATGAAAAGAATATTAGGGCGGTTTGGCAAGATGGGTATTAAATGACATGCAATGGCTCTCCATAGCTATAGACACAAAAGCCATGAATGGCCAGGTGTTATTGCACTGTCACTCACCCTCCACTCCCCCTTATCCTGAACTCTTCATGCGCATTCTTTCTGTGCCAAGCTCAGCTCAACTCACATTTTCATTTCAGCCTTTGGGCCTCCCTGATGCCAATGCAAAGACTCAAGATGACTACTGAAAATCCAGTAAAACCATACTGTGTTTGGTTTTCCCCTCCAGAGGGGGCAAAGTTGCAAAAAACTGAGTACTGTGCTATAAACAGCAGAGAGGAGCTCCCTTTCCTTACCTTAACCCCGACACACACAGTGCATGATGTTAGAGGAGCAAAAGGCTGATGGCTCCAATCCCAGGCCAGCCAGAAGTACATCCCTCACACCATGCTCACAGGGATGTACTTCCCATGAAACACCATTTTTAGGATGAGCATACACCATGCCAAACTACACAGCACCCAAATGACACCAATTTAAGACTGCTGAATTCACAGTGCTGCAGGTATCACATCATCATCAGACAATCGACATCAGAGCTCCTGAATTAACAAGCTGCAAATCACAACCCAAACAATCTGTATTTGGTTAATGTAAAAGTTTAAGATGACAACCCCAGAAATCCTTAATTTAAGTGCTAATATTTTGATTTGTCTCTAGACTAGTAGTTAGCAATGCTTATTGCATAAGGGAAAGAGACTCAGAATAAAAAGTTTCCTAATTTAAGGCACTGCTTTACAGCGAAGAAATACAAATAATGACTATCTGCTGTTGCCCCTTGCCTTTTGGTTAGACAATTCTGTGTGCAAACAGCGATGCATTTCAGTTGTGAAGCTGAGTATGCAACATACTTCCCCCTACACACAGAAATGAGCTCACTTTCATACTGGCTGCTTCAGCTGTGTAAATAAAAGCTAGAATACTGCCTTATATATACATCCTGTAAGCTAAATCCTACAGAAAGTAGCCAAGTAAGAGTCATAGAATTTTTAAGCTCTTTATCCTTGTGGCATCCTCCTTTATTTCATAATTTTTATATAGCATTCACTGAAGATAACTACTAAAATTCAACATAGGAGCAGGCTACTCATTATAAAACTTTTCTTGACAGAATGCTTCGGGAAAACCTTGAAGCGCATGGGCATGAAATCAGTGTATTTTCATGCACCACTTGCAATTTTGTGACAAAGTATCTTAGGATACTGCATGCGATTTACTTGTGCAACTATTGCTCTAAAGCAAGTCAATGCAATTAAAGAATCCAGCCTCAGCTCCATGATGTTACCATGTTGCTAACAAATCTGAAATCCAGCTGGTAGGCAATGCTTCAGAGCTAGCAGTGATTTAAGGATGGAGCTGTCCTTCTGCTTTGACAGACCTGCCCACAGCATTAGTCCTTAGGGATTACGAGCAGAGAGCTCACATGTTGGCTTTGAGGAAACAGACATCCTCACAAAGCACAAAGACAACCTCATGCTGAGTATTACTGGAGTATGAGAAAAGTCATTTAGAGAAACAGCAGCTACAACATAATCATTTGCCTTCTCTCCTTTGCAAACAGGTTTGAAACTGCCTAGTACAGCTATGATCAAGGAACAGCTTGATCATGGAGAAAAAGAGAAAAGACATCCTCAAAACTGCTGACAGGTAAGCTTATTTGAGCTTCAGCGCAAGTATTTAAAGATGAAAGAGCACAACAAGGATACTGAAAGACAACTGACAGCTTGAGGAATACACACCAGTTTTCAAATAATTTCTGTGATGTAGGGTAATGTTCATGATCACAGCATTCACTGGGAATTAGGTCATCCATTGAGCAGCAGGTTTGCCAGATCAACTGTCTGGGGACTTTAAACAGGATCAGCAAAATCTGTAGAGCATTGCAAAATTGGAGTCAGTGCCTTTACATTCATGGTATTCAGCTGCCTTCCCAGAGGAACTTCACAGAAGACTAAAACGTGGCGGGGGAGGAAAGCAGGGGAGGGGAAAACATCACCAGAAGAGCAAACTGGGAAGTCATGAATGCTCCATCCCTGGTGCTGTTCAAGGCCAGGTTGGACAGAGCCTTGGGTGACATGGCTTGGTGTCCCTAGGTGTCCCTGCCCATGGCAGGGGGGTTGGAACTAGATGATCCTGAGGTCCTTTCCAACCCTAACTATTCTATGTTTCTATGACACAATTTCAGGATTCAGGAAAGTTGCGTGTTGTCCATGTTGACTGCTATGCCCAGACCTGTTTAGTCTATCTCTGCCTTACCTACAGTGCTCCATTTTGCATCTGCTGCTGGCTTCATTTAAATGCTTTTTTCTGCAGGATTATTATTTTTGGAGCATGCAGTTTGACAAACCAGTACTATGGCAGGGCAGTTATGCTGTCAGATGTACACCATTTAAATCTTTGGCAGGGGCAGACACAAGTAGCTGTATTGTGCTGAGGAGGGCATCAGTTATTTTGCATCGGTGACAGCATTTATGAAGCATTTGAAGCAACCATGAAAGCACAGTTAAAATATCCTAATAATAAAAACAGCATTTGTGCAAAGTGCGTTCCTTACCTTTCACAGATGTGGCATACAGCTCAGGGAGCTCCCAAGGCTATGTTTACACCAGCTTTCCAAGAAACTATTAGTAAAGCTTGAGAAATTTAGTGATGCGTCAGTGCCTGGAGATGGCTGCAGTGAAGCTCCACAATGCACAAAAGTGCAAAGAGGAACCTAAAAGTAGGAGCCTGCTCTAAACAAGATGGTATTTAAGTCTGCCTAGATGTAGCTTGGATGGGCACATGATGTGAACAGCTGGGAGAGTTACAGAGGACTTCAGTGACAGAGGTGACAGTGACATCCTTCATTAGAACTACAAAATCCCTCAGCATTTTAATATCAAATAATCTATCCAACATTTGCTACATATTTACCATGGAGCAAAATATATTAGATATAACATTTTGTCTTCCTAGTTAGTACACGGAAACCTGTCAAAACAGTTGCTGACAGCCCTTCAACTCTTCATTGGAAATGGGGACAGCAGAGGGAGGTGGAGCACAGGTGGGGGTTGGAATTAAAAAAAATTAAAAAACCCACCAAATCAACAACTTTTTGTTTTAATGCATCTTGAAAACAAATCTATGAGAACAAAGAAAAACTTTTAACGAATTAACTGAAACAAAGCATATCGTGCAAGAATCCAAATAACCGTATCATCTCTGGAATAATAAAACTGCAAAACCATGGAGTAATTTAAAACAACTATGTCTGTCATACAAATAATGAACGAACTAGTCAATACTTATCCAATAAGGAGAAAGCTATTTAATAGGGTCTAACATAGGAACAGAGCCTGTTGGATCCATGTAATGACACTGAAGGAAAAGAGCCCATTAATAATGCAGCTTCCCAAAAGCCACACAAAACAGAAGTATGGCAATCAGAGTCTACATCTCCTGGGTCTATGGGGATGCCCAGATTCAGCACAGTGAATACAGGTTTGTTGAATGCAAATGAAACCAGACATAAACTAGAAAGCAAAACAAGATTAGAGAACAGCAAGATGGCATTCCCCTTGTGAATCCAAATAAGCAAGACATTTTGAACTACTTCCAGCATGACTTCAGCATGAAGTAACATTTGCGCTTCACTATAATAGCTGATCTTTCAACTGCATGCTAAGAGCTACAGGAACAGTCACACACAGTAGCCTCAGAGTTTTAGATGAGCTACTCAGCCTTCAAAGGAAGTGAAAAGAGTTGCGTATGAGCTGTGCTATATTTCAAAGCAGAAATTGCCTTTCAGATAAACACTAGATGTTTCTATATGCAATTTTCAAGCACTTGAACTCTAAGAAGATTACAAAGGCTGTTTCAGTATTTGCTAGGTGCCCTATCCCATCCCCAGGCCTCTCAGGTAGATGTGACACTCTAAAGGAGTTGGGATGGCATTAGCCACCAAAGGCCAATGAAATCTCATGTACATGAGTAGTAAGAATTATGCCAAAACAAAAAAGAGCACAAGCAAATAGGATGCAAAGGAAGACAGAAAACCACTTTTCTGCTTGAACACATATGAGAATTGGTGAGCACACCCTTCCAGGAAACCCTGTTACTTGGGTCTGTAAATTATGAATGAAATCTCTAAGTCAGAGTCTCAGGAAAAAGGAAAGGTCATTTTCTGATTCAGTTAACAAATCTAGATGTGCTCCTTCTGGCTGGGGTAGAGTTAATTTTCTTCACAGTAGCTGGTATACAGATATGGTCTGGATTTGTGCTGCAGTGTTCATAACACAGGGATGTTTTCCTTTTCGCTGAGCAGTGCTTACACAGAGTTAAGGCTTCTTCTGCCTCTCACTCCACCAGCAAGTAGGCTGGGGGTGCACAAGAAGCTGGGAGGAGAGACAGCTAGGACAGCTGATCCCAACTGACCAAAAGGATACTCCATGCATTATGGAGTCATGCTCAGTATATAAAGCTGGGGGAAGAAGTAGGAGGGGAGTGGAAGGGTGGGAAAGTCTATAGTGATAGCATTTGTTTTCCCAAGTAACAGCTGCACTTGATGGAGTCCTGCTGTCCTGGGCATGGCTGAACACCTGCTTGCCCATGGGAAGTGGTGAAGGAATTCCTTGGTTTGCTTTTCTTGTGTGGACAGCTTTTGCTTTCCCCATAAACTCTCTTTGTCTCAACCCACGAGTTCTCTCATTTTTACTTGTCTGGTTCTCTCCCTCATCCCAACACAGGGAGAGTGAGCAAGCGGCTGCGTGGGGCTTAGCTGCTGGCTGGGGTTAAACCATGACACTGGAAAAGAAAGATTCTCTCCTTGGATTAAGGATTAATCAGCAGCATGTATGGGCTATTTTCATTAACTGTGTTGTTTCCTGCTAGCACATCCTTTGCCTTTTCCAAGAAACAGGGAAGCAGCTAGTGTCTAAGGGCAAATGAATTAAGAGACAAGAGTGAAACTATCAGCAGCTACCCGTTTTATGCTACTTGCTTACAAAGAACCAGACAAGCTATTTAATAAGTAGTAATTGCTAGGGAATCTACCGAAGTTGAATTTGATCGATCCGAACAAACTGAGCACAGGGAACATATAATATCTGTTCCAAAACTCAGTGTGGGGTAAGCACCCAAGATGTTAACACCATTGCTTCTCTACTTGGACTACTCACTCCCCTCTTGATATAACACTGACATGGGAGGAGGCAGCAGCAGCACATCAGACCACAGCCTGGATTCAGGCACTCCCAGGGAATTGCACATGTTCACTCTCCATCCTCCTCACTTTTAAAACATGACCTGTGTTTTAAAACATGACTTTGTGTTTTTACCAAAACCACCCATGCAGATCCTGCATCATCCCCTTGCCATTCCCAGTTCTATGGGATGGTTTTGATGCATGCAGCTCAGGTGCATCTGGAAAAAGTTGGGGGTGGACAGTGTTAGTAAGGGAGTCAAACAGAAACTGAGAAGGATTACCCACTTTTTTGGAGAGCAAGGATAAAACCATCAGCAGATTGGCCGGGTGGTGCTGTATAAGGTGTTGCCTACTTCTTACAGAAGGTGAATAAAGGCAGCGCTGACACAGCAGATCTCAGGCTTTAGCCTGCCATGTCACCTCTTCCGTCATCAGCAACTTCAAGCACAAGCATTCCTAGCAGCAAAGGTATTACTTAAAAAGTCAATGTCCCAATGAACTCTTGTCCTACAGAGGATACAATAAAACTCTAAATCCACATTCAGTTACATACGTGATTAATAAATTTCCCCAAAGCTGCTTTTACATGTACAAAACAACACTCAGAAACTAGTCACTGCATTTAATGGAGATTATCTCCTATGCATTTGACATTTCACAGGGTGGTGGGGTATTTTTGTTGGGGCTTGTTCGTGGGGTTTTGGAGGGGTGGGCAGGTTGCTTTGTTTAAAAAACATCACAATCACATCAGCCTAGCCAACTGTTGCCCATTTAACTGGAAAATCTGATGGCTGAAAATCTCTGTGCCTGTTAAACTACCAAGTAGTCTGCAAGTCTGAACTGGAATTTTAATATAACCATTCCAAGTTTTGCTGTTTTAATACATATTTTTATTTCTGAACACACAACTTAAGTAAAAATATTTTCAAAGTATACAAAACACACTGAGGCTCTGTTCCCATGGAGTTAAATTCGGTGGATAAAAAGCATACCTGACAGTAACAAGCTTACACAAGCTTACATTAAGACATGCAGAAATTGAGTTCCAGCCATAAACCACTGCCTTACACTGCACTGTCTGCTTTAAATAATCACTGTTACACTGTCATTACACAGCAATCAGTGTGCTTGTTTTGCTTTCTGAGTCCAGAGAGCTGCCATGGTCAGAACCATCAAGTACCATAAAAAAGTAACACCCAGTTTCTCCTTTAAAGTCACTGAAGTTTAAATTTAAAGAGAATTCAGCAAGCAGCTATAGACATAGAGTGCCAAGCCAGAGGATGAGTATATTTATATAACAAAAGGCTTCCTGGATTATTTTAAGGCTCTAGCTCTGTAAAGCTAACAATTGAGGAAAGGGAACTTTTCCCTTTGTTTAAAAAATAGCACTCAAACTAAAAAAAAAAAAAAAGGGGGAGGGAAGCCATTGAAAAGACAACAGTATCTTGTTAGTGTACTCAGATCCCTAGATCTCAGAAACAAGACATACACGTGCTTAGTGACCCCATGAGTTTGGACGTATGTTGCCATATACTGAGACAAGTAGACAAAAAAATAAAGAGGTCTGAAGTACCAAAGCACCTGCAAGTAATATATTTACATAAATTACAAGGTATGCCACACATCCAAGGGTATTCGGTTTGAATCTTGTTCCATGGAGCAAAGCAGCCTTGTACCTCTTGCACTGTACCCGTTGATGTTCAACCCGTATTAAACCTGCATTAAACTTTAAGCAATAGATTACTACATTATTCATCATGTTTGTGTACTGGATCCAGGGAAAACAAAAGTTGAATCAATACAGTGACATGAGCTTATGGTGTCTGGTAAAAGTGTCTTCCACTCTTAATATAGTTGAAGAAGCATACAGAAAGTAGAATTTTTTCATGACTGATTGTGCAGGGTTTGGCTGGAGTAGTTAATATTATTCATAGTAAGTGGTATGGGGCTATGGTTTGGATTTGTGCTGCAAACAGTGTTCATAACAGAGCGATATCTTCCTTTTCACTGAGCAGTACTTACACAGAATAAAAACGACTTCTGCCTCTCACCCCACCTCGCGTAGGCTGAGGGTGCACAAGGAGGTGGGAGGGACACAGCTAGGACAGTGACCTCAACTGACCAAAGGGATATTCCATGCATTATGGAGTCATGCTCAGTATATAAAGCTGGGGGAAGAAGGAGGGGGTGGGGGAAGTCTATAGTGATGGCATTTGTTTTCCCAAGTAACAGTTACACTTGATGGAATCCTGCTGTCCTGGGCACGGTTGAACACCTGCCTGCCCATGAGAAGTGGTGAAGGAATTCCTTGGTTTGCTTTTCTTACATATATGGTTTTTGCTTTCACTATTTAACTGTCTTTATCTCAACCCACAAGTTCTCTCACTTTTACCCTTTTGATTCTCTCCCCCATCCCCACACGGGGAGAGTGAGTGAGCGGCTGCATGGGGCTTAGCTGGCAGCTGGGGTTAAACTATGACACAAGCTGAATACTACAGTTTGTCCAGAACAACTATCACACAGATGTCAGCTTTCAGAAAGCAGCAACTGCAGAAAGCCAATCATAACAATTCACCTTACATGGGACGCAAAAATAAATAAATCAGCTCCCTAATTTTCAGCAGCACTGATGCTTAGTCATGACTTTTTTCCTCATTATTTTTAATTACTGATGGTATTTCTTAAGAGTATCTGCAGAAGCATTACTAAACATCTTAACTGTACAACACTTGAGATTTAGAGGCATGCAGTACTGTGACATCTATAGGAGAGGGGCTAAAACCAACTTTCCAAAAACAAATTTGCCTGGGAAACCTGCAGGAAGAACTGCAACTGCATTAAAAGAATGACAACTGAAAGCTGCTTTTCTGTTCTGTCCCTTTTCCCTGCCTCTCAGAACAGCCAGTTCAGTCTCATTAATATTGAAGAATACTTTGAGAAAAAGGCAGCAGCTTCCCCAACTGGGACAGGAAGGCCTTGGTTTGTTCAGTGTGCTGCTCAAGCAGGTTACAAACAAATAAGTAACAGTTTTAAACCCACACTCTTTCTCAGAATCTCTGTGTCCAACAGTTCCATTTTTATTCTCTGATTCTTACAACACCCCTCTAGCTCTTACATCAGTCATGAAGCTTTCAAAGCACAGATCAAACCCAACAAGACCAGGAAAATCTCCCACGATGTCTTTCAGCAAATCCTTGCAGTTTCAATTGATTATTGAAAGACAAAAGCATAACTACAACCAGCAAGAAAGGGCATATGCCCCCTTTATTTTCTCTTTGCAGGTCATTACTTTACATCTAATGCAGAACAGGGAACAGAAACCAGGTATTCCAGCTGCCAGATTGGTTGTCTACCCAATGTATCACTCTAGCTTCTATAGCCAGAAGGGCAAAGATTTCCTAAGAAGTAAGGGTTGGGAGCATCTATACACAAACTACATCTTTTCAGGCTTTGCTCTTAATTGTCCTTACCTGGAAGTAGGACCCAATTTGGTCCAGGGTACCACAGGCCAGAAGTCATCTATTCACAACATCATGGGAATGTCAGTGTTTCACTCTTGAAAGCCATACCCAGTTCCAGTGATATGCAGAGCACCTTTTCTTTAACAAAAAGAGTGATCAGGCAGAACAATTCTTGGGATACACATTGCCACTGGAAGCATAAACTAAAGAAATAAATCTCAATGTTTTCTTTGAAGTGAGCTGATAAAGTCACCCAGGCTCTGAACCAGGCATCACACAAGACAATAGGTTTTGCTGACAAATAAGCTGCACGGGGAGCAGAGGAAGAAGGCTGAAAACCTTTTCTGCTATTCTTCAAGATACTCAACATAATTTAGAAGAGAGAGGAAGCGCCTGCACCAAAGCAAAAACAAAGTGTAAAAAAATCAAAATGCATGTGACCAAGATCCCCAAGTGGCAGCATCCAGTTACGAGGCTTCTCTTTATCCCTGTTACTCAACTTTTGCACAGCCAAATGTTAGAGCTGGCAGCAGTAGACAAACCACAGAGTCCTGTGGTCAGGAAGCAAATACATTCTTCATCCAACCCTCTAGCTTTTAAGGGAGACAAAACCAGGGGGTTGATTTGAAAGAGAACCAGCCCCCTTTTGCAAGGCTATTTAAATTAACTTTTGGGCAAGAGAAAACCAGATGGTCTCCCTACTCCATTCACATTAGTTAGAAAACTGTGATTCATACACTTGCATTCAAATACTAGTTGCAGGGTGGGGTAGGAAACCAAATTTTGCTTTCTGAAGCAAAACCAAATCCAAATAACTGACTGCCAGGAAGCAAGCAGCCTTTCTCACCGCAATTCTGCTTTCTTGGACTCCTTTTTAGCTATGTTTAGGATTATTTGGAAATACTTGCCTCATCATCAAGATTAATCCATTACAGTGCTTCAAGGAGGGTGCCATGAGGCACCCCTGCTTCAAACATCCCTCTGAGCACCCTCCAGCCCAGACTCCAGTGGCCAGAAGATTCTTCTCTGCTTTTGTCGATGCAGATGAAGCCATGGCACACTGCCAGCAACAAAGCTGCTCAGTAAAAACCCTGCTATCCTGTCCTGTTTGCTGTACGATTGCACTAATAAGAGCTAATGTCTACAAAACGTAAAAGAAGTTACCCATCCCATGAACACCTATCGGCACGTCTTCAGTAAGAAGGAAGGCCCTGGTTCCATGAGTAACTACGCTATTATCTCCTAACAACAGCCACCCTCCCAAACACATCATACTCCCTCTGCTCACAAGCACTCACTCATCTTGCAAAGTTTTATGAAGTACAAGAAGCCGCCCATCTGCTGAGAGCAGCATCGGCATGAACAGCAAGAAAGCCAGCCTGGTGTCTCCCTCCCTGCATCCAGAGGGAAAGCTTCAAATTCTGCATACCCATTCTTCTAGGAAAGATGGTGTCTCCTGTCATTCCCCCTCACCCCACCCCGATCCAAGAGATGGTAAGCATAAACAGGCACTCAAACACAAACACACATTTTAGTGTGAGGTGTCCCTACCCACGGCAGGGGAGTTGGAATTAGATGATCTTAAGGTCCTTTCCAACCTTAACTATTCTATGATTCTATGATTTTTGATGAGCAAGTCATGAATCAGCATGTGCTGCTGAACACTACAAGCGCTCCCAAGATGTTTGACACTAGCTGTAGACTCTTACTCTCCTGTATAAAGCCATACAGACCCTTTAAGAACATACTTTCTGCCACATACAGAATTACTTCTGAGCCAGTTAGAAAAAAGTTACATTGACAGCAGAACTGTATGGCAAGGTTTGATAAGAGCTCCTTCCTATCTTTCCTGTGGCATGCACAGCACTTCATTATTTTTTAAAAATGCTAACATTTCTTATATACTTCTCAGAAAATAAAAGATCCATCTTACCTAAATCAATTAGCCTGTGTGACGAACTCCTCCATCCTCTGCTCCTTCCCCCAGAATAATGCCCTTCTGTTCGCACAGCAGTGGCTTCTGCCCTGCTGGGGTATAGACTGCCGAGTTCAGAGCCCAATTTCCTTAAACTGCATGTTAGTATCTTTATGGAAGTAGTTCAGTTTCTGGCGTTGCTAAGCGATACCAAGTCATAACAGCACGAGAGAAGCTCACTTCTATTTTAGCCTATAACGTGACAACACTCAGCTCTGTCAGGTTTAAGAACCTGAACGTACACAAGTCCATGGGACCTGATGAAATCCATCTGCGGGTCCTGAAGGAGCTGGCAAATGAA
>JANHGB010031370.1:424-20774 GCA_026283785.1 Coracopsis vasa
AAAGTATAGATTATTCCCAGCAAAATTTTTTTTGATAAAAGCATTTAAGAAATTGAAGAAGTGCTCACAATTAAGAATAAGTGATTTTTTCCTTAACATTTTTCTATTTAAACTCGATGCATGAAGACTGCCCTAGATATAGGAGATTCAAATAAGGAACCATTTCTCACTGTTTGTCATATTTAGATTTTGTCAATCTAGAGGCTAAATTCGAGAATATTATTTTAGTCTCTCTTCGTGCAAACTGTTTTCTCCATGACTCTGATATTTTCTTCTTATCCATTTTTTGCTGTTGTGGAAGCTTACTATACCTTTAGAAGATGAGATGACTGGAATTGCACTCACTATGCAAAATATGCAACATCTAGGTTTGCGTAGTGGCAAAATATTTTTTATTTTCAATAATTCCTTTCCTTATGTTGTTTGCTTGTTTAATTTTTTTTATGCCCCTCTCTGTTCCTGCCCCTCCCCAACTATCTACAGTGACTTGATGCTTTTTCACATGCAGTAATAACAACTCCAGAGCCTACTGCTGCACAGAGTTAAGGACATTTTTTTGTGGTTTCTTGTTTAAAAACACTTTGTGTTTGCTGTTCCTCAGTGTGATCTCTTGCCTTCTCTTTATGTGCTCTCATTAACACTGTCATGTGAATGTAGCAAGGAGATAAGAGAAAAACTCTCTTGATAAAAGATCTTCAGGGCTCTGCAGCCTTCAGTGTTCAAGAACAAGGAGCAATTAAGGTAGTTCCCTGTAGTGGGCCAATTTTACTCATCCCTGCAGTCTTTTCCTATCAAGCATGACCTGTCAGTAAAGTTTTCAAAGATCCTAAATATTCCCTGATATGGAAACATGCTGTCATGCTGTTTTGCTCCACCTTCCTTTCCCGAACTCCTAAGAAGCTGCCTGTCAGAACAACTGCATCTGAATTTGGAAAAGCACAAAAATTAACACGACATCACTGTATGAATGAGGACCTCTTCTGGCTGTTTCCATGAGCTTCCCCCATTAAGAACCAGACTGAAAATATCTGGGTCAGAAAAGTGCAACTGCAGACAACACTGCATACCAGAATGATACTATAATAATCCTAGCCCCTGTTGCCACACTTTTAAAATGGGTGGGGGAGTGGCCTCTACGGTCTGCATATTTAATACACTTTGTTTTCAAGGCACTTTGTATTTTGCTGCTTGTTTTAACAGCTCAGATCTCAGTTTCTTTGGTAGGTATTATTGTAATAGCTGCTGTAAGGCATTGTGTAGAACATGTACAGAATTCAAAGGCAGTGACCAATGAAAATGAACTAGTGGTATCTTGCTGGGAGATAAAAACAAAACCAAACTTCCCATCTTGTGTATTATCTACAGAGAACCATGCTTTATGTGTTTTTAAAAAGCAGGATGTAAATACATGTATGTTTGTATAACATAGTAGGAGAAGGAAAATCACAGAAAAGAATCAATTTTCACAGTCCAAAGCAGTAATAGAAAGTAAATATCTCTTTTGCCTCAAAATAGAGCTATTCATCAAAATAAGAGAAGCAGGATTTTGCCCATTATTTATGCCTTCAGCATCTCCACAAAGTAAAACATGCATCTGCTGAGGATCATTCAGAAATTGTTAGCACAATTTAGTTGGACACTTCTTTACTGACCTGGTGACAGATGGTGTTAAAAGAGTGTGGCATTTAAATGACTTGCATGCCCTGTGCAGGCAAAGCAACCTGCGTTTAAGGAGCTCCATTTTAGAAACTCCTGAATTTTTAGCCTGAGCGTGAGGATTCTCTGATACACTATTGTTTCTTTCCCTTCTGGCTGGAGATTGATTTGAATGCTGAATACTTCTTTATGGAAGTTCAGGGTACGCATTTCCTTTCAAAGAGTGGTCACACAGAACATAATTTTCTCATTTTACTTGCAATTATTGTAGTTTCCTACTGACACTGCTAGAACACCCAAAGGCTCCAAACAGATTTTGAAGTATTTTGAGCTGGACACATGCAGACTTTATTAAAAAAAGCTTCTTCTCTGGAACAAGACAATGAGGTCACTCAGTAAGAGGAGCAATGGAAGAAAAGGGTTGTGATGTTTTTGTTTGTCTATTCTTTAGCATGCTTTTTAAGAAAGCATGTGCTGCATATGGCGAGGGAGTGATTGGTCAACATTCCCCATCAATATAAATTTCAATAAAAACTGAAAATAGTCTGTTCCCAAGTAACAAGTACTAGCAAGGGTCCAAATGAATCCATGGTAGCAAGTGATCAGTTACAAGTTATTAGTTTCTTGCTTAATTACAAAGAAGTCAAGATATTAGATTCAGCCTCTAGCTTACAAAGAAAAAATGTTTTTTCAGCTGAAGCTTCCAATATTAGTCGGTAAAAGACTCCAGCTACTTCCAAACTGTTCATTTTACAATGATAGCACAGCATTAACGTCAATGGATTAGTATTTTTATTAGAGAATTGCAAGTATTTTGCCTATATGAATCATAAAGCTACTGTGACCTGGGAAGAACTTGTTCTGCAATCAGATGTTTGTGAGGCATCATTCTGTGCCCAGGCTAAGTTGCTAACAAATATAGGAGGGAATAAAAGTTATATTGGAATTCTGCTGCTGAACTTTTCTTTTGGACAGGTTTTCTGATTTCATCTTTCTGAGTTTCTAGTCTTAGTTATTTTAAATTTAATTTAGTCAGTCTTTACATCCTTGGTAGGTTGTATTATTTATGTTCAGATGACAGTAAGGTAGATGGGATGGTAGAAGGAATGAAAGACCATTTCCATGTAAGAATAATAAGGCAGTGAATGGAAAAGGAAAACTTATGATTGTGGAGAGCATTGAAAATGAGAAATGGAGGCTTGAGCTGCAGTACACTCTCAGAGAGGCAGCAAAGTCCAGTCAGAAGTGCTTTATTTAGGGTCTAAAGCTTCTTTTCGTTTATTGCCTCTAAACTGCCTAAATCTTTAGAAAGCAATTCTACTTCTGCTTTTCCCATTCTGATGTTTTGCTCATGTAAATGGGATTTCTCCATGGTCTCTGTTACTAATGAGAGAAGCATTGGTTCAAGTTAGATTTGGAGGGATAGGACAGGATGCTGGTAGACAGCAAGTCTTGGAGAAATCAGTCCAGCAGAGCTAACCTTCTAAGTGCTCAGATTTTTTTCTTGCTTTGTTTCTTCTGGATTCATTAATGTCAAATTTGTTAACTTGGCATGCCAAATATGACAAAGCTTTTTTTCCTGGGGTTAGATTTTTAAATTGATTAGACTTTCTGTATTTTGCCACTCTGCTTGTCAAGAGTTTGTGTATGTGTACACATGTGCGTAAGTGTGTGTGTGAATTTTGGCAAAGCTACTCAAAGATGAGCTGCAGCTTGAGCAGCTGCAAAGTCTCTGAACACTGGAATTATTCATAGCACATAAAGGAAGAAAACCTCTTGAAAATAATTCAAGCATAACACAGTTCTGTTTGAGGAGGGAGGATCAGACTTGAATTTTTTATTTGAATGAGCCAACTCCTGAAGGAGTCTACAAAATGGGAACATGGGTAAAAGGAATTATTTCATAGTCTGTTTTCATTTAAACAAAAAACCATAATGTGGCAAAAATGTTGAACAAAGAGGTTTGTGTGCAAAATTTATCTGCTTGCTTTCTCTCTGGTGTAAAAATAGAAATACTGGGTAGTGGCTGAGGAAACATACAGTATTATTAGGATAGCACTCTGCGTGGCTAAAGTGCTTGATGTACAGAACGGTCTGAATGGATGGTTCAGCTGTGTTGCCTGTTCTTTTGCTTAGGGCTTACATATCTTACTTACATATCTTAATGACACACTAATTCAGAGATCATCCTTTCTGGCACCGGGATTAAGCCAGAGGGTGTCTGTAATCCTGAGAAGACTCTATCTAAATCTAATGCTCTTGCTTTGTGTAGTCAGATTTTTGCATGTGGCCAGTGCTTCTTATACTTTAAAAGATTATGCGGAGCTAAAGAATATAATTCTCCAAGTACAGACATCAAATATTTCAAAAGGAAGACACTTTCTGTGTTTCTTCCTCCCCTGTTAATCCATGCTAAAACAGTTATTGACTTGCTATGGGTTATGCTGCTGTCCACAAGTGTACCATTTGCCTTCACTGCATCAAATAACAAGTGACAACTCTCAGAACAAAGTAACACTTATGAATATATTTTATTCATAGGGAATTCACATGTTCCATTTTGGTATGCCTCAGGCAGCCAGCTGGAGTGTAAAGTATCCTGTGGCTTCCCCTTACACCTGTTGTAGCAGATAACAACATGCTTTAATGGCATGCTCTTTCCCAACTATACCAGTTACCAATATTTGCAATCACACTTTCCATTCCCTACACGGCTTTTTTATTCATTTAGATTGGGTCAGATGTGGAGTAAAATACTGATTCAACCCACGAATCAGATGTGCCTTTAGAAAGACATTGGGTAAGAGAGTGTGTGTGACACTGTCAGACATACCGTTCTGCAGAGACCAAGTGATACAGAGAGACATGCAGAGCTGAGTCGACACATAGTCATTTTGCATATGTGTTGTGCTGTCAGAGTAAAAACCTGCGAAGCACCTGACAAAATCATCATCCGGAACTTCTTACACTGTAGCAAGAAGGTATTTTCTTGCCTGGTATGTAATTAAATTGTGGAACTCTTTGGCACAGTGCTTTTTAGGAGCTATAAATGTAAGTGCATTTTAAACATAACTAAAAAGGATAAAGCAAAAGTTAAATGTCTGGTTTTTTTGTACACAGTGATGAAGATGTGACTTCAGGTTCAGGAAGCCCTTGGAACTGATTGCAGGATGCAGAGAAGGTGTTTAATGGAACAGGTGTTCTGCTTTACTTATTTTATTAACAAACTTCTGAGATATATCTACTAGAGGATGAAATTCAGAGATGGTTACCTGGCCTTTCTACCAGAAACCATTCCTTACAGTGTCTTAGTTGATTTTAATGAACTAGCTACTACTGAAGATTTGAGATCACTGTATGTACTGGTCTGAGAATTGAAATTGCTTCTTAAGCTTTGAGTCATTCCTGTGTAGAGGTCCAGTGATGGCTGGGGGCAAGTTTCAGTCACCCATTTGATCTGATGTTAAATGCAAGTCAGATTCCTTGCTGTTTCCCTGAGCATCTGCTACTGGCTGCTGCTGGAGGTAGAATATTTGGCAGAATGGATTTGAAGTGTAACCTGTTCTTTTTGTTCCAGACCTTGACTAACAGCACAGTTTTGTCCTAAATGGGAATTTTTCTGTAAGATATTAAAATGTATTGTCATTGGGGAGAAAGAACAGAATCACAATTTAATTCAGGTTGGAGCGCACCTCTGGATATCAACTGCATGAACATCAACTTGCCCTGCTCAAAGCACGGTAAGCTTAGAGCAGGTTGTTCTGTGTTTTGAACAGCTTTTAAGGACAGAGATTCCACAGCTTTCCTGGACAACAAGGACCAGCAGTGACCAACATTATGATGTAAAAATTTCTTAATATCTAATTGGACTAAAGCACACTGCTGACCCATGTTCGACTTGTTCTCCATGAGGCTTGCAGGTCATTTTCTGTTAAGTCGCTCTTTAGTCATTGATCCCCAGTCTATACAATTGCATGGACTTGTCACTTCTCTGAGGCAGGATGTTGCATTTGCCTTTGCTAAACTTCCTGAGTTTGCTGTAGGCCACCTCTTCAGCCTATCAAGGTCCCTCTCAATAGCAGCCCTGACTATCACAGCTAAGAGTGCAATGTACAAACAGCATCAGATAAAGAAAATACCATGGTTAAATGTTTGAAATCTTTTAATGAATAAGCCAAAAAGTTATACTGGTGTGTTTTTATGGGAAAGAAAAACATGATTTTTTTTTGTTTTAAACCCTGTCTTTGCACTGGGGAACAAGTGAATGTACCAGCATATCCTAGTGCACAAAAGGAAGCCTCTTTCCAATCCGTATCCAGGTATCTTGGATGAGAAGATATGCACGATTCTCTTAATGAGATACTTGTGACTGTCGCATATCTCGCACTCCTTATGCTATGTAAATATATAATAGTTAAAGCACAGATCAGAAGCTGTTTGCAACATCTTACTACATTCAAGGTTAAGAGTATGATTCAGAAACTCAACAGATGCTGTGACTCAAGTAACTGCTGATGCACTTGGCAGCATATCTGTATGTGCAAACACTAACAAGTACATTTTCATTTCAGTGTACATGGAAATTAGGCATGCAATTCCTGTTGCCTACCAGAAAATGGTATCCTAATTCTCCATGCACTAGCCAGGAACTATGAAGACTCATGAGCAAAACCAGTGGAAAATGCCCTACATCTCAGTGGGCATAATAAGAAAAAAATTACTTGTAAGCTTCATCTTTTCTAAAAAATTAATCATATACAAGGATGTAAGAATGGATGCAATGGGTCAAAATACGGTCCATTAGCCTAAACACATTGTCTTCGGCAGCACACATATAATAAACTTAAGGTAGTCCCCATGTAGTCAGTAACCTTCAGTAGGTTTCCTTCTCCATGATCATGGCCATGGTTCTTGTCTTGAACTATGGATATTCTTAATATCTGCAACAACCAGTGATAAGGGATTCCCAAGTTTGATTATACCTAGTTTATGAAAAAACACCTCACTTTTTTCTGTTCCCTCACCCTCCTAACTTCCTTTGAAGCTTCCTAATTCTTGTTTAAGAGGCAATAGTTAATTGCCAGATCACCTCAAGTGACTGCAATCTGTATCTTCTGCTTCACATTTTTATCCATCCTGCATGATGCTCCTCGTCAGCATTGTTATCACTGAACTGTGTGGACAGGGAATTTCTGCTCCAACAAGGTTTGTTTTGTATTTCTAATTGAACTCTCTTGTATTAATAGAAGAAGTTAGTAGGTTATACATAGCATTGGCCAGAACAGAGAGAAGAAAAGCATGTGCAATCAGAAATGTTTTAATTTGTTTTGTTGACAGGCTAAAAACACACCCACACAGGGCCACAAGAAGGCAGAGAAGCAGCCTCATGATACAATACTAAAACAATTCCTGCATGGCTCACTCAGATTCCTGGTATATACCCTCAGGAATGGGAATACCATGTGCAAACCTCTGCTTTGCTGTGGCAGTGCAGCATCTGTAGAACTCAAGGGCCATGTGTGCTGTGGATATTTACATGGGGGTCAGCTAAAACAGATGATAAATTCAGGTAATTTCTTCACGGAAGCAAGACAGCAAATGCAGAATGAGGATTCTTGAAGATGCTTTTTATTTATTGATATTTTGGGTGCATTTAGGTCACTGGAATAGCTCTGTTTTGTTTTGCATTGACAGTTTTGTGGAACTTTGGTGCAAAACCCTTCCCTTTGTTATATCTTTCAGTGGTTTGCTAGAAACTACAAAAGCATGGCTAAAGTAACACATTCATTTTTTCTATTCTTCGGACTGCTTCCTACTACCATTGTGTAAACTCAAGTATTTATTCTGTTTTTGTGTTCTGGTGAGAAATTTTTCCACGTTGTGAGCTATTAAAAATGAAGAAATGTTTCCAGGTGTCCGGTATCAACCAGCAGCACTGAAAATGTAGCAGTCCTGAAAGCTGTGTTAGCAAAGCACTCGAACTGTAGAAGACATACCATTGCATTAAACCTATGGGCAACACTTTGACTAAAAGGCTATCACACTTTGAAATGCAAAACACAGGGTAATGATAACTGTACACTGAATCTGAAACTAAATCAACAAAAATGTATGTTTGTTAATACAGAATGACATCAATAAATGCCCCAAGCTTTATGAAATGACATATGTCATACGGTTTTAACACATTTCTGTCAAAGGGTTATAATCCATGGAGTTCTTCTTTAATACAAATTTTAAAGAAATTTACCCACCCTGCTTTAAAACACTAGTTACTTGCATGTAAATGAGAAGACAAGTAACTTGCATTTAAGGTTAATGCATATCTAAAAGCATAATTCAGTCATGAAGAAAAAGATTTTGGCTTCCAGGGGCAACTACCTTGGAGTATTTGACAGAATTGATCATGCACATATGAAGAGTCAAAATTGTTGATATGGTAGACAAAGAACTATGCAGAGTTATATTTCACTGGGGAAAACCTTTTGATGTGAAAGGTCAGAAGGTAATGAATTCTGGGTCACAGCACTGAGTACTGAGGCAATATTCCATTCTCTCCACTTCAGTGGGAGCTGGGTTTCAGGTTCTGGACCCTGATTACAAAGAAGGGAAAAATCACAGTATGTATTCGTTGTAGTCTGGACAGTTCAGATAATGCTAGTCACTGAAAACTTCTATCACAATATAGACAGAGGATAGAAGAATGGAGATTTTATTTGCAGAACCAGTGATTTTTGGAACATTAGCTGAGTCTTTAAAAGTCCTGGGAAAAGAGAGCACATGACAGGAAGAACATCAGGATGGAAGTCAGATTAAATACGACAAATAGATGAAGGCATGGATAATGGTTTATTTGAAACAGTATCAAGATGAAGCTGAGAGTGTCCTAGCCTAGCATTTTTCTTTTTTCATATAGGATTGCCTTTCCTCCTGTACTTCACCAGTTCTGGTAGAGTTTATTCCCCTTTAGGAATGGAATAAAAAACCCAGTTGGATTTGAGATGCTGCTCAGATTTCAATCTGTTAGCAAAGTTATAGTTAATGCTGGCTTTAGTGGGAGGGTAAACTCTGTTATCTGTTCTAGTTTCTTCTTCCCAAAATGTAATATATAGGAATAAAACTTAACCAATGTGGATAACTATGCAGGGAGGTTGGAACTAGACGATCTTAAGGTCTTTTCCAAGCCTACCTATTCCACAATTCTATGGTTCTTACATCTGAGCCATTTGAATTATTCATGTAGTAAGTGATACTTTGTAGCAAGACTCCTTTTTTGTCACCTTTCAACCAGAGATTCATGTACAATATATGAATTTGTGATAATCTCTTGATAAAAATATGAAATTGTGAGCAGAGTAGTACTATTTAGAATGACTCTGCTTAACTTTTGCAGAATGGTTTGCATGAGGCTGTATAGATTAAATATTACCTTTTGAAAAATTAATGCAATGCATGTCAGTCAAACATCACTAAGCTTTGTGTTTTATTAAAAAAAACCTAAAGACATAAGCAAGACTGACAGTAAAGTTATTATACACGTGAACAGGTTATATACATATAGGTACTTTCAGTTTATTAACTTTATACTTCCAATTGTTAAAGCATTCTTGAAATTAAAAATATGTGCAGAAAAGTCCAATAACAACTTTAATGCTGTGGTTGTACTTCTAAGGCCAGCACACCCCATGAGAGGGTATTTGATTGCCTCCAGTCTCTCTTGTTGCTACTAGGGGCCAAAAGAGAAATGAAGCAGCAAGCTAAGGTCCTTCCTAGAGGAAAAACTTCCTCAAAGAGCACCTGTTTGCTATACCACTACTTCAGGAGGCTCCTTCCCCTTTCCAGCTCATTCCCACAGCCAGCCTGGGCTGGGGCATGATGGTATCAGGGGTGGCTTTCTTGCAGTCATGGGAACACCGTCACCAGCTCAAGGGCACATTTTGTCTGCTTTCAAGAATGGAGGGTTGAAAGTGAATATTAGCAGTCAGGAAATGGTGACGGCTCTGGACAGGATTCCCCAATACATTACTCATAATTCATGGCACTGGACACTATGGGCATTAAACATTGTCTCTTATTTTCAAGTGAGATGGAATTTGCCACCCCAGGCACAGCATGCTTGCTTAGCAAATAAGCAGGTATTGCTACTCTGGAAAGGAGTTTTAAAAGCTTTGTCTAAATCATCTGTTTCTTGTGGGAACTTGTTTGCATGTGTAGGGATTGATGAGGAAGTTGCAGTATTTCAAATGTTAACCAAAGGACACTGGAAAATGAGCAGGGGTAATATGAAACTCTCCCAGGCATTAGCAGATGGACTATTGTATTACAGATGTATACTGGGAGGTTGTTATCAAGGCAAAAATTCTGTCATATTTCTTTTCACTTGCTATTACTAGTTATAAGACTGAGTTCACTAATGTTGGCAGAGAGGTGTGTATTTAACCTGCAAAATTTGTGGTGAATAGATTAATATGTTCTCATATCTCATATGCCATTTTTCATAGACATGTGAATATGAAAATGCAGATAACAAGGAGAGAATGATGCAGCAGAGTATGATGTAATTTTTCTATTTTTATGGACTTTGTGCACTTTAAGGGAGAATGAGTCTATAAAAGCAGCTCAGTTTCAGGGGCTCTAAATCTGGCACATAGCTCTCTAAAAGCTATTCAAACCTAGCTTTTACATTTATTTTTTTGTTCTTTCTAAAAAAGAATTCAGTTTTCCAACTGTTGATAGAAGAACATTATTTCTCAAATGATTATTTTTATTTTTTAAAATATTTTGAAAACAAAATGGTAATGTTGGTCAGAAAAGCAAAGAGAAAAGATGTATACAACGCCAAAGTCAAAGTGTCTCAGGTGTTTCCCTTGATATTTTGTTGAAGGTATAATTTTAGAAGATAATCAGGGAGAATTTTGGGACTTCGAAAGAGTAAAAGAAAAGAAGTGCCGGTTGTTGTGTCATACAGGCTGTCTTTCAATTTTCTGGAGTTTCTTATATATAAACTCTTTGCTAATTGCTGTTAAGGGCAAGGATTTATTTATTTATCCAGTAAGGCTATATAAAAATAAACTACTTATGCTTTGAAAGACCCAGCTAAAAGGTTTTGTAATGTAAGAGAGAATTAAATACTTCGTGGTTTACTCTATTGTAGCAAGATTACAAGCTTCACTTAAAGAAGCTTCATCTTCATGTTAAAATGGTTTGCCGTATGGTTGTAAGTAAGGAAATGGGTGTGTTAATGCATCAGGTATGACAAGACAGTCAAGCTGCTTTCCAGAATGTTTGCAGAGTTCATGTTTAATATCACTGATAATATATAATGTTACATTAAGATAGTGATGTTAAACACTCAAAGTATATTGCATATAATAGAAAACTGCTGAAGAATATAGTTTACAAATATGCGTGTGCACTGTGAAGCTTGTGGGTAAGAACAACATTAAAGAGAGTTAAGAGTGTTTTGCAAAGAGCTCTCACCTCCTTTTTATCATGTTTCTGGCAAGTCAAAATACAGTCCTTAGATAACTGTGAGCTGATAAGCTATATAACGATGTCTGGCCTTGCCTATTAAAAAATAATTAAAGCATGTCTTGCACAGAAGAAAAAAAAGGGTAATGTTTTCTATGATATTCTTATGTAATTACTTATAAAGGCCAATTATTTAATTAGGTTTTCTTTTCCATCTTTACATGCAAATAATAAATACATAGGCATTGAAGAGGTCTGAAAAAGTCCAACATCAAAAATCAGATTTAAACAATGCTAAAAAAATAAATTTCTTAGCAGCTGTGACTAATAGATCTTTAAACTTTAAAGAGATCTAAGTGTAGTAATAAGCATGAAGTTGATGGTAAAATTTGGCTGAAAATATGCAAGGTGCTGAATTAAATGTTTGCTGTTGCTGGGCTAGAACAGTTTGTACAAAGCCTCTTGAAATGGCTGTGCAGAAATAACTGAGTAGGAGTTCTTTCACTAGGTAATATCTTACCAGGTTAACATGGTGTCTGGACCTGTTTTCTAGCATTACATGAAGACAATTAACTGATTACAAGTCAAGAAGATAGCTCCATCTGCAAAGTGGAAGGTGGTGAAGAGCATGGCGTGAAAGGTGAATCCCTTTCATTCCACACTGGCTTTGGACACCTTATGAGAAGGGCGGTGTGGTGTGATTGTGTGGCCAGAGTAAGGGTCAGTGTGCCTCTGCATCCCAATTTATGGAGCTCTGAACAAGTCTGATCTGGTCAGAGGAAATATGGGTTTTAAACTACTAACGGAGTGTACAGAAAGAAGCAGGAACTATGTGCCTTTGTACAGCAGTGGAAGCATTTGCATATAATGATTTCCAAGAGTGCAGGATCTCTCTGAAGTTATCCTTATTTCTACAGAGTTAAGTGACAGGACCAATGAAAGTGTACTTGCATGGATAAATCACCACACATGTATTAGCAGTTAGTTTCTTCTTCATAAATTTTTGCCAGGGTGTCACTTTCTGCTGATGGCAGTGTGTGCTGGGTTGCCTGGAAAGATGTTACTTTTGCACTTATCAGAAATTCTTACAGTATGATTAGATTAACTTTGCTTTATTTTTTGGCCTTTTTAATGTTACAGATTTCATACTGCAACACATGGGAGATGTTTGCCTGTGGCCAGTTTTAATGAGAGAAAGAACTCTGTTTTTAGTGATGATATGGCTCATTGCAGTAATGATTATTTTTATTGCAAACTAACTAGAGTTTAAAAGCCATTTATGGCTAAAACAGGTCACTGGAACTATGCAGACAATAAAAGCATTATTGCTCTATCAGTGCCTTTTTACTCTTTGTTAAGAGAAACACTAATCTTTCATTTCCTCCCAAACACTTAGAGCATCCCTAATTACATCGCTGCTCAAGCTACAACTGCTGCTCTCAACATCACATAAATCTCACACTAAATTGATTTGTGGCCGAATTGTGAAAGGGATCAATGGATTCATTTGCCCTGATTCCCCACTCTGTTACTGAGAACGTGTCTACACATGTGAAGGATGAGATTATCTGTGTTGATTCACAACCTCCCAGATGTCTTAGAAGCGGCAGTGTACCTGTGATACAGGGAAAAAGAATGGGAGAATTAAATCGGA
This sequence comes from Coracopsis vasa, assembly GCA_026283785.1. Taxonomy (NCBI): domain Eukaryota; kingdom Metazoa; phylum Chordata; class Aves; order Psittaciformes; family Psittacidae; genus Coracopsis; species Coracopsis vasa. The sequence continues at coordinate 13,206 of JANHGB010031370.1, forward strand.
TGCTGTTTGATCTTGCTACTCCTATGATTGTTAAATCTCCAGTGTGGTGGAGTGAAATGCTGTTTTGTCACCAGCATTTTGTTCACAAAGGCACTGTTAACTCCTTGGAGAGAACACCTTACCATTTTCTACAGCAATGACGTGATACTCTCAAGTACCATAAACAGTCTGTTGCAGAATAAATGGTGACTAAATCGGAAAACTCTGTTTCATGCAAGGCAAGGTCCTTAAAAAAGAAGTCCCAGGTGTGAGCATGAGAGAATCTGCTAACCTTAATAGTATGTGCCTTTCCTGCATTATCTGCGACTGGTTCACCCTGTTAGCAAAGAAAACTCTCCTGATCTTCATTAAAGGGAATTTTTAGCGTGTAAGAATAAATTAAACGATAGGGCTGAGACCTTAGCTAATAATTTCAGAGTAAAGACGTGTTTTTCCTGTGTGTTGTATAGTCCAGTACCTATGACCCGAGTAGGATTATTCCAACCCTAACTATTCTATGGTTTTCTGAGTGTCACTCTGCCAGTGTAAAGCCATCACTTATGCTACAAAACTGTCCTTGCTTTATCAGTGTCATCAGATCTGTGTCAGCAGAATATCTTTGCATAGGGAGTATGTATGTGAGTAGTTTTCTGTTGGTATAGCTATACAACTTCAACAAACTATAGACTGAGGTGGATTTTCTTTTTCTTGATGTAACTTTTTCCATACCAATGTTTTTATCCAAAGGACTTGTATCATGATGTGTTGTTCCTCTCTTGGCAGAATGTGTGATTCCATAGCAGGGTTTAGCAAAAAGAAGGAAAACACTTTATAAAGGAATACAGGTTTTAGCTTTTAACAGGCACTGAGAGCCGTTCCTTCTTTGGTAGAGTCAGCTCTACAAAAGGTTTCTCTGTTTCAGGGCTCTGCTGCAAGGAACATTTTATAAGATTGCATTTTATGTGTACAAGAATGATTTTATTTTGTGAGTCAGAGGGGAAGAAGATCAAGCTTTGGCACAATGACAGTGCTATCGATTATATGTATTGTGCTCTAAAGCGTAACTTCTAAAATGATGAGCATAATTTTTGTTAATATGACTTTGAAAAGGATTGTCCTCATCCCATGTTTGTGTTGGCTTGGGAGAGCCGCAGAAACAACATTGAAGAGATGCCTGAAAAGAAATCTGACAGTCCAGGAGTACTATCGGTGTAAAGGTATGTAGTTTCTGATTGTGGGCCCTGGGTGCTGGTGTCAGGTAGCAAAGAATGCTCAAGGAGTCTCCAGGCTTTTCTGAGGTCAGTTTTTTGCATCACCAGGTCACACTTATACATGCTTTATACAGCAGATATTCCTGTTCTGGAGGTCATTTGCGTAGAACAACTTGGCCTGATTTTGCTGAAGATTGGCTAGGCTCAGAGGAATGGGTCTGGTTTTTTTGTGTGTGTGTGTAAAAACGATGGGATTGAAGGAGCGAGAATGCCCAGAAGGAAAAGGAGAACAAAGAAGAAAATGTGAAGAACACTGGACATATTCTTTAAGCTAAGGAGCTAATTTGGCAATGAAATTGGACATGGTAAAGAAAGCAGAAGTAGATAAATTTAGAGAGTGAAGACAAATAGGAGGGACAATGATGAGGAACAGATCAAATCCCAAGAAAAGGAAATGAAGCAGGCATTGTGTTCCTGTGATATAGACCTGTGCATTTTGTTCTTTGCCCAGGTGTGGTTGTCAGGGCTTTGAAATTCTGTGAAGCTGAAGTTCTGTCATCTTGCATGGCCATGTTGCCTTTGCAGCTCCCACACTACTTGGCCACCATGCCCCTCTACCCTCCCAGTTTCAGGGCTTACGATCTGCAAAGTACTTGCAATCAAATGGGTCATAAGTACATTGCTTGTGTCACAAACACATACAAAGAAAGTAGGAACTAAAGAGATGGCATCTAAATCCTACTCGGCTGGAAAGACCAAGAAAGAGTGTTCTTGATTTATCAACAACATCTTTCAATTTCCAAAATGAGTACTGGACACTAACTCAGAGCTGTCTAGAACCTGGTCCACAACATGAGCTAGAAATTCCTGTTGTCACCATGGCAAGAAATTTTCTGTCTCTAATAAGGGAGGTTAGATACATTTCCTATTAATATGTTTCAGGAATAAATGTGTTAAAAAACATTTAAACAGTTAGAAACTTCAATAACAGGGGTACTAAATGAAGAAATTTTAAAATCTGAATTGTACCCCGTTAATACTGATATGAGAGAAACCTGAGGGGAAAGCTCTGTGTTTTGTCGGTTTTTTTTAGAGCCACAAATAAAATCATATGAACTAAGACTATGAAGTGTTTTTTACAGATGTAGCAAATTGCATCTGATGCAATCACAATTGTAACATAAGTAAAGAGCTTGAATCGTGATGTAACTGTTCTTCAAAATAAACTGTCAACAGATTGCAATAAGTAACACCCCACTCTGTGCTCGGCATCATCTGTGAGGGAAAATACGGAGGGAAACCTTATGGACAGATTCTGCCTCATGACACTTTGAGACCTCAGAGCAAGTATGTAACAGGTAAAAATCTACCTTTGAAGTTAATATATGCAAAAATATTTGGCCTTCTCTATAGGAAGGCGTTGGAGTTTTCTTTGGAGTCTTAATGTTGTCTTCTAACGCTTAGTTTTAGTACTGTCTCTTAACATCTTCAAAAGTTGTGTTTCACTGAAAAGAGCAGGGAGAGGGTTCATATATGCTGGTACTGCAGAAAACAACAACTCTGGCTGGCTTTAAAAATACTAGTAAGATGACGTTTTCTGTCTCCCATCCCTGTTCTTTCTCCCTGAAATTACTTTGCTTCCTGCTGCAAACTAGATTTCTTGCCATTCATAATAATAATAATAAAGTGACACTAATGGCTATGTGTAGTGGATGTTTGGAATTGAGCCTGAGGAACTGTGTGCAAGACACCAAACACAGCAACTTTGCAAATATGGTAAATTAGAGTCAAGAAAATGTTGTATAACACTCTGAGTGGTAGGTAGCTTACAGCCTTCATTTTCATTCAGACCCACAATTTGAGCTCTTTCATGGAAGTATTCTTACTGGGAGGTAATCCTTTGGAGAAAATTCTCCAACAACATGCCATCCTTCTGATATTAACCATGGCAGAAAATACCAAAATAGGAAGCCTATTCAGTACAGCCTTTTCTGTAAGTGTTGAGGACACAAAAACTATCTCGTGACACTTTAAAAGTCTTTTTTTTTAAAACAGGTGTTAATATGCAACTGTGGATAATTAATCGTTTATGTGAAATTAGAGTGACAGTTTTAAAGGTGTCTAAATAAGCTGGGAGACAAAATCTGGTTGTTCAAAAGTGATGAGGACACTTGGGATCCCATAGAGCTTGGCATATTTTCCTCTCTATGACTCAGAGTGAAACATTGTGCTGGATCCTCAGGCTTCCTCAGGAGCTGGAGAAGCTTATCTGTGGCTACACAGCCTGGTGACCAAGCTCTTTGGCTTCACTGATGACAGTTTATGGTGATTGCAAAGCTGTTGTGGGGTTCTAAATCAATCCTTACTCAAGAGGGGGTCTCTGTGATGGCTCCTGCACCCAGGGTAAGCATGCCACACCTGTGTATTGTTGCCCCTAGGGTCTAATATCAGCACATGGTTGGAAACAGGTTGTGTTTTGTGAAAACCTGCTATTAGGTGTTTTTTTTCAGAGTACGTCTCTTACAGATATGTATTCTAAAACTCATTTGAGAGGCAATCTTGATGGGCTATGCTATTTCTGAACATTCTGGAAATGAGGGAAAAACCTGAAGACCAGGACATGGTATAGGAAATTTACACTTGGATTCCCAAAGGAAATGGGAGTCATGCAGCAGTAGTGGTGCAAAGCTACTGCAAATACAGGCTGAGCGGGGAGAGCCAGGGTTTCCCTGCTGCAGGGCATGCTGGCTGCATATATCCCCTTGCTCATGGCTTTGTAAAAGAAGTCTCTGGGGCCCCAGTCTGTGCGGGTGAAGGCTGAAACAAGCAATGTATCAGCAGCCTTCAGCTGTGGCAGCAGTCTCCTGGGAACCACGACAAACAGCAGGAACATCGTCTGGAGTCCCCTGATGGATGCTGGAGAGAAGCCGTGCTCGATCCCTGCCAACTGTGAGGGCAGAGGCTGTTTGCTGGTCTGGACAAAGGTTGGCTTCTTAATTTCTTTCTGCTGTTGTCACTAAAACGCCACATAAATCTTGTGCAATATTTGGTGTCCTTATGAAAAATGCTTTGACCCCCAAATCTAATAATGCTGACTGAGTAGTTTTAAGGGGAAAAAATTAAGAAAAAAGCATTGGGAAACTGAGTAGCACTAGAAACAGAAGCCGCCCATTTCCTACTCTCTGTATGTGTGTGGTGCTAGTAGCAACCTGTTTATTCAACAGAAAGCATAGAGATGTGTAAGAAAATAAGGTCCTTGCATAGCAGCAGAAAATAGCTCTTGCTGTGGTGGTGGATTGGGGAAACAGGAGCAGTTCAGGGTCTGTGTCTGCCCTTTTCTTTCTGTTCCACAGCTCATCATAAGACATGAAACATACTCCCTCACAAGTGTGAGAATTGCAGCCCCTTGACCTCCCTGGGAAATCTGTGCCTGTGCAAAGTGTCTGTGGTATTGGCTTGATAAGCTCAAATCTCAGCTTCTCTCTTTACACAATAAGTGCTCTGTGTTGCACCCTTCAGCAGTCTGTTCTTTAATATTTTGTTGATCTTCTTTAATCTTAGTGATTTTCTCTCTTGCCAGAAATAAGAAAACAAATAAAAGCTGTAGCTGCACCAAAAGGTCTGAAATTCTGAGATTAAATGAAAAGCAACCTTTAGGCTGAACTGTATCCCTCACGAAGTATATGAACTCAATTTCATGACCTGTGCCTGCCCATTCAGTACCCTTTAATATCACATTGGCCTTTGCTCCTGCCTGAACCTTATGCTACTTGCCTCAGGAAGTGTGTTTAAAATTCCTTGTAATATCAATCCAGATAATTAATCATATGGCTAATGGATAATTAAATATGGTAGTATGGATGACATAGAGTAAAAGGAACTCTGTCCAGTGTTTATCCCAAATCAAAATTAGGGTAATTTTTTTTTTTTCACTGAATCTTTGGTACGGGTGATGGGCTCTTCTATTGCTGCAAAGGAAAACTAATATACTAGATGATGCTATTTTTTTTTTATTTCTGGATTAGAATTAATTCAGGAATATAAAATGAAAGAGCTCTCATTGCTCACTGCTGATCTCTGTGGTTTGAACACCTGATACTTCTGCTTCTGAGGGAGGCAGGACTACAATTAATTAATTAATTGTAATTAATAAATAAAGTTGATACAGCACAAGAACACATGCACAGAGGAAATACATCCAGAGTGTTTGTGTTAATTTTGTATGTGAGTTGAAGAATTTGGGATACAGATATTTTTCATATGATCAGCAGGTGCTTTCATGTGTTCATAGCTGCTGAGCGTGTGAGCATACCCGTATGCATTGTTGCCGTGTATAAATTTTACCCCTTTCTGTCCTTCCAAGCTGAAGTTTTCTTCATGGGTGAAATGCTCCTGTTCTGTGTATAGTCTAGCAATGGAAATAGAAGTAATGACCAGAGTCATGATTTTAATAAATATGTTAATAAGCTCCTATTTGTTATGTTTTTTCTTTGGATCAGCATGTAACTTATTTTTCGCTGTGTCTAGTTTGTCTCCTTGTTTCTTTTCTATAGGGCTAGATAGCTACAAGCTTTCATCTTCAGTTTCCATGTTCAGAGTTACTGTGTGTGATACTATTTTGCAATGCCACAAACACAGCCTACTACCTAAATGCCTTTTCTGTAGGAACATGCCGAACAGGACTCAGCAGACTCTGCCTGTTTGATTTAAAGGCTGAGGGCTTCCAGGGTCCACCTCAGTTTGTGTGCAAAGTGTATTGCATTGGCTGCCCTGGATGCCCTCCTGCTCATTTCTGCAGAAGCTCTTAACTCTGCTGTGCTCAAAATAGGCTAGAATTAAGGAAAGATGATTAAATTTTATATCATGGCAGTGTTTATTGGAGCCGATAAATACTGCAATAATAAAAATGGGGGCTATTTAATTGTTATTGCCTTTGAGTACGAAGTCTTTCAGTTGCTTCTGTTTTTCTATGGTTTTGCCCCAGTAGCTGATTTTTTTTCAGGTCTCCCCTTTGTTCAGAGGTTAGTGTAATCTCTGGAAAGACTAAGCATGCACGCACACATTTTGAGACATCAAAAGAACTAATTTTTGTGATATATTAATTCTAATTTTAAAAAGTTTCCTTTTCTTTGAACAGCTTTGTTACTCTGGGGTATCCTAGAGATATGTAGGTATCACTTGTACTAGTAAATAAGATAAAGTGAATATATACTTGGGCACTAATTCATACAATTTAATTATGAACTTGCTTCCCTGCACTGGAAAGTATGTTTTTCCTAGAGAAACAAAAAGAACTTTTAAATTTATTTTTAAACAATGAGTTATTTTTTTTCCCAGTAAGAATAATGCTATTTTTTAAATTATATTTTGATGTTTCTATATGAACATTTGCTTCTCTAGAACCATGCTGCTTATTCAATATTCCTTGTGATCATATAACAAAACCCCTTTAGAATAGGACTAGTACTGTTCACTAGTTTAAAGGGTGTTCTGTCTTTAAAAAGTGGGTGTAGGTTTTATTCCTTTTGATTTTTGAGTCCTTTGAGAGACCATTATGTATAACAATAAAAGCTTCTCTACATATTGAGGAGCCAGGATCCTTAAGTTAAGCTTTCGAAAATTACCAAAAATATGGAAACTAATTCTGGGCTTTGTCTTCATGGTAAATTCTCTACCAACAAGAAAGAGCTTGAATATAAAGTGTATTTCTCAGACCTCATTAAGTTTCTGTGTGGACACATTTACAGTACCTGAAGAATAGCTCTGGATGAAGCAGACGTGGAAAAGTATTGTTCACATTCATGGTGGCAAAATCTAGCTAAAATCTTATAGGGGTCTTTGCACATCTTAATTTATAATCCCTTACAGAGTTTTTTATTGATTTTATTAGAGTCATAGAGACAGCATGAGCTGGAGAGGTGGCACATTTGCCTACATCTCAGTAGAACTTAATTCCACAGCAATTGTTTGATCTGCATTGGCTAACCCCCCCAAAATTAATTCTTGTCGATATGAAAAGGAAAATACAGCAAATTAAAGAAATAAATTTTTACTAAAAGTCTCTGATGTTTCTGAATCTTTTTCTCAAGTCCTTACTGTACCTAAACTTCTTGCCAATTGCAGACTGACTTCAGTCACATATTGAGAGCTAATCAGTCACATTGACTCTAAGTAGTAAAGTGAGAACATTTTCAACACAGCTGTTATTGCCTCTCTGGTCTTCAAGAAACACCTATGAAAAAGTTTAGAAATGACACTAGGATCTACATCTTATTTTACTTTTCTATTTCTTTGTGTGTTTTTTTTTTCTTTCTTTTTTTTTTTTAGGGGGGGTTGTTTTTGTTTTTTTTTTTTTTTTTTTTTTTTGGGGGGGGGGTTT
>JANHGB010031373.1:0-17573 GCA_026283785.1 Coracopsis vasa
AGTGTTCAAGGCCAGGTTGGACACAGGGGCTTGGAGCAAGCTGCTCTAGTGGAAGGTGTCCCTGCCCAAGGCAGGGGGTTGGAGCTGAATGAGCTTTAAGGTCCCTTCCAGCCCATTCTTTGATTCTATGATAAGATCTTGCAGCTGCATTTAGTTTTTAAAATGAGCCTTTCCAGCAGGTTGGATACGTCCATGCACTGGTGGCTGGTATCGATTCCCTCCCTCCGGGTGGCTGATGCAGAGCTCCAACCCCTGTTGATAGCAGCTCTTTGATGCCCAGCCTGAAATCAGCTTCTTCACCTGCAGGAAAGAAGCCCCCATCACAAGACCCAGTGCCACTCAGTGCTAATTTGACAGCCTTATTGACAGCCCTTGCTGTGAGGCCAAGGAGTTGTCAGGGCACGGATATCGGAATTGCCATCCTAATGCCTTGAAGCCATCCCTTCTGTTCACTCTCCACTGCTTCATCCTCCTCTGCTGACCGGTCACTCAGACTGGCACTAGTTTTACTAAATTTACTGAAAATTAATGCTAAAACCAGAGGAAAATGTGCAGAATAGAATTTTCCTTTCTGTTTTTAACCATAGAGGGAGGCTGGCTGGTAATGAGGCACCTAAAATCCTGTGTTCTCCCTACTGTCATCGGATGTGAACTAAAATAGTGCAGCCTCTCCTCCTCTAATGGGATTAATTATTTCTAACATCTTCTCCTGAAGCATTGCTTAGTGAAAACCTCAGTCAAATCAAGCCAGAAATGCACTACTAAAAAAGCCCTAGAAGCTGTTACACTTAAAATACATGGTAGGAATCAACTGCATGCAATTTCCTGGAAGTCTGATTTTGTTTGTGCAGTTTGGAAGGTGCTGTGTTTTCAGACAGCATGTTCTGTTAGCCGGATGGAACAACCTCTGCACAGGCCTGATGGTGACCTACCAACAATCACAGCTCTGCTTTACAAGGCTGCTATAGTCGGCTAAGACTCCAGTTGATTTTCTGATGTACAAAAGTCTATGCACGTCTGGTTTAGCAATAAAAGAAAAGCACCATTGAGAATGGAAGACTCAATTATATTTTGCTGTTCTGTTTAACAAGGAAGATGCAATATAAATTAGCAAGAATTTGTATAAACACAATTTAATAAATACGAGAAGAAAGATACTTACAGCCTCCAGTATGGGGAGTTTATAGCCTTGAGCAATGTAATTATGTTTATACGAGTATGAGCATAATAAACAGCAGCAAATCACACGGCAGTGACTGATAACAGTGTATGTAACCCTAATGATATACAGTACCACAGCTGAAATACTGAATAATTTGTGTAACAGAGACAGGAGTGGAATAATACTTTCTTCTATGTGTGTTTTTGAAGTGAAGGACTGGAATGCTAGCCAAAGACTGGGAAAAACCCAAACCAAGATGCTCCCAGACTTGTGCTATCACAACCTGTTATTTAAGCACCTTTTTCCTTCCATTTTTCCATGCACATGAACTGCATGATCCCAGTGATTCCTTTAACATCCCCATTTGCTTCCTTTTGGCCCTTGCAATAGGGCAAAGCTGTGAGCAGAGCATCCGGAGCACTGCTTCCAGCTCCAAGCTCCCACAGGATACCAGGCAGTTGGACTTGAAAGCAGAACAGATTCTTTGCTGACTCAGCAAAGCAGCCTCAACGATTGAAGCCAGACCCTAGCAGAGGCCTGGTAACTTGGGATTTAAATCCTGTAGGAATTTCAGCCTCCCTTTCTTGGCTACAAGACTCAGAGCCCAGGAGCACGTGCAGTCGATGCCCTGGGAGCCTCGAGCACAGGACGGAGTTCCAGCATCTATTGCAAAGCGTGAAATGTCTATTTCCTATGTTGCTTCCCAGCCCATGGTCTAAATTATAGTAGAAGATATTAAGCTTGGATTTTAGCTTGGGAGCTGACTACACCCACAGGGGAAAGTAAAGCACGGTGTTGGTTTTTGATTGAAGGGAAGCACTGAAATGATTCTGGATTCTTGGTTTAAACTGCTGCCAGAAACAGGATGTTTTCAGCAATATTCTGCTCCTTATTGCTGTTTCTTCTCTAAAATCACTCATACCCCCATCATAGTTAGACACAGCACAGTCCTGGTGGTTTATGTTGTAATAAAATACAATCTAACCTTAATTCCTTACTCTTTCCTGCTTGCTGTTAAACCTCTTTTCCCCAAACTAGCATTTTCCAGCTCTTCCTGGAATTTCTTCACCATAAGATCTATGGGGCTCTGTGTGCAAAGTCAGGATTGTGGTACCTGAGAAACCATTGTGAAGGAATGAGGCAGAGCTCTAACTTCTTGGTTAAGAGTGAGTCCTGAGTTGCTTATTGCTATGAGAGAGTGCAAACAGAGACTGCACCCCCCCATCATTCTGTGTCTGGTTTGTGGCTACCAGTGCTCCTTCTGTTAGCATTGAATATGTTCTTCTTGACAATAGAAAAATAAATATCCAGATTTGCAAATATTGGGTCTAAATAAATACCCTCAGGCTTTGAGTAGTCCCATCTCCTTTGACTTTAGATCCTTCATCTCTCCTCAGCCACATCTTTCACCTGCTAATAATACACCAGCGGATTTAAACCCTGTGTCCTTTGCTGAGGAATGAGGTGCTCTAACTATAACTCACCTTTGCTCTTTCAGGGCAGATCTGATTGATGTGAGACACTGAGGCACTTTATACTGGGTTTAGCTCCGTGAAATTCCAGTTGATGCCATAGACGAGTTAATTGATTTCTGCAGGTTACAGTCTGGGTTTATCCCGTGTCGGGATTGTCTTGTGACACTGCTCACAGACAAGGTGATAATCTTGTATCTGAAGGCAAACATATAGGATACATTTCCGTGATCCCATGGAGCCGTTTCCCAGGCAACTGTAACATCTTCATCCACAGCAGGGTGCAGGGCTTGCCTGGCCAGCTTCTCTTCATGCCTGCAGTCAGCAGACATGCCTTGCCATGCCTTGTGGGGGTTAAAATAGCAAAGAGGCTTGGTTGAATTTGGGATATTTCTTCTCAAAGTTAAGAGGGTCTGGTATTGTCCAGAATAAAGAGGTTTTGACTGCTCAGGTTGGAAAGGTAGCCTGGCCACAACCTGGCAGCTAGGATTGAATGGATGATAGCTTCTGCTATCACCCTGCTTGGGGTCCAGAGATGGGCAGGTGAACCAGGAACTACCCCTTTCAAAGGAGAAATGTTGGCTACACAAGAGAGAAAAGCCCACATGGCTAAAATTAGGAAGGAGAAAATCAAAAGATTGCTTTATGCAGGGGAAAAAACACATAGTTAATACATTTTGGTTTTGTACTGCTTTCCGTCTTGTGGAAAATAGGACTCAGGAGGATAATGGGGAACATGAAGTCTGCATGAACATAGAATCATAGAATCCTAGAATGGTTGGGGTTGGAAAAGACCTCAATGCTCATCCAATTACATCCACCTGCTGTGGACAGGGACACCTTCCACTAGAGCAAGTTGCTCCAAGCCCCATCTAACCTGGCCTTGAACACTTCCATGTGGTATTCGAGTTCTACATGGTGTGCTCCTCTTCACAATTCATCCCCAGCCCCTGTTTATGCTACACCACCCCAAATGTGTCAGCAGGGCTTTGGGAGAGGTTGTGGGTTAGATAACAGCCCTGGGAAACTCATAGTTATCCCTCAACGTTGCCCATCTCTGGCATTCAGAACAGAAATAGCTGGTTTCCAGCTTGTGAACTACGGAGATTATAAAGCAATTTGATGTGGCTTAAGAACATGGTGTGCAATTTGGCACTGAGGACTCACACATTGACTCTGAGATGCACAAGAAACCACAGTAGGGTTGAGCTGTGAATCATACCAGGGAAATGGGAAATCTTTGGGTTGCATCTCTTGGTCACATCTTTGATGTGCAGTTATCAGTTTCTGAGCTTGCTATGCCCACAGTATAGACATGCCCTAAGGCCACGAGCTTCAACACTTTAAAAGAGCACATGTTAAGAGATTCTGCCCTTATATCAGAAGCCTACGATGCGTATTTTTAGTCCCTGTTCTGTTGGATTAGATGATGCTGGTATTATGAAATTTGGCAGGGCAGAGAACTGTGGGGTTATTTGAGTTTCAAGGGATCTCTTCTATGTAGCATGGTCCAGTTGTTCCTGCTGCGGTAAAATAGGCTGGGAATCGTATGAGCTTCTCTTTCTTAGTTGCTCATTCATTATTTGTTGTGCTGGTCTGGAGCATCTCAGATCTCCTGAAGTAATGATGAAGGGCAGGCCCATGCTGAGCAGAGATCCCTGAGCTAGCAGAGATGGTGTTTGCTACAGCACCAAGAGAAGCATCACCTTGTGCCTGGGCATGATGCCTACACCTCTGTTACTTCGCATTGAGGACCGGGTGAGTGGTGCATGTACTCCATCCACAAAGTGTTAATTCAGGTGTGCTCCTTGCTGCTGCACAGTGAAGTCCTTCAGTGCTTCTTCCCTTTAAAAAGAGGCCCTCAGCCCCTTTGAAGGTTTCACCACGTCTGTCTCCACTCCTCACAGCTGGGACTCGCTCTGTCTTTATTGAAAAGTGCAATATTGAAGTCCATCATGTAATGTACTCGAGTGATGGGAATTGGGTTTAAAAGCATGAACCTTTACAGCTCAAATGAAAGAGCTAGCTGTCAGCAGGCAGACTTTTTGGAAGGGGAGAAAAAGGAGCTACAGGGGGGTTTGTGGGCTACATGTTTGCTTCTGGCAGTCAGCGCAGTGTCAAGCTGAATGGAGAGATGATCCTTTTCATGTGCTGTGCCTTCAACACTTTCCCTGTGAGACTGGAGCAGTGAAACTCTGTAGTGAGTGTCTAGGGAATAGCCCCTGTCCTGTCTAGAGACCAATCCCGATCCTCAGCATCCGTGGCCTTTCCTGTTCCCCGGAGACCGAGGTTATATTAGCTTTGCTAATATTGGATTTTGTGTTTATTCACACTAATCTGTGCTCTTGATTAAGAAGTAGCAGTTGATTACTCCCAAGTTAGCAACTGTGCAGAGGGGTACAAATCAGAGCAGACCCCAAAGACCCTGATGCTAAAAGGGGAATTCACAAGGTGGAGACAAGGGAGAGAAATGAGGTTTGCAGATTAGGTGTTGATGCAAGTAATAGAGGAATAAGGGAGTCAGATAAGACTTCTTCAGGAGTTATATCAGGCACTAAAACATAATTGGGTATGAAGAAATGCTTGCACAGAGCAAGAAAAATCCAGTCAGCCTCAACAGGTTTTCAGTGAGAAAACCCAAACTTCTTCTGTCTTTTTGGCATGTGGTATTTTTGGATGAAGCCTTTTATAAGAGGGAGGGAGCATGAGGGAAAAATCAGGCTCCTTGGCAGCTTATGTTCAGACAAAAGGCATGTCAGCTTGGGCACTGAATTGTATGACAGCAACATCACCTCTCTCCGACCTGAGGACCTGTATAAGCAATGATAGTCGCCAAGTAATGATCCAGGGCTGGCATTTTGCAAGGTAGGGAAGCTCCTTGTTGTCAATCATGGAATACCAAAGGTACGGAGCAGTACTTGATGCCTGGGTACCACTTCTATGTCTCGATTGCCTGTTGAGCAAGACAGCCTCATAGTTTGATTTCATCTTCCTACCAGCAAACTTGAAAGCATGAGTATGTTCACAATGCGAAGCTTCCTCTAGGGTTCAGTGCCTATTTGCTTGCTGTTCAGTAGGTCTCTATAGAGAAGACCCTCCCTATCAAAAGGCTTTTGTGGAGAAGGAGGGCTCCTTTAAAGAGGCTGCAATATGCTTGTTTGTTTAAGTGGCACAGACAAGTAGAAAGAGAATAGCAGGGAGTTAAAAGAGCATGAAGAACAGATGGAAAATGCTCTGCATTTCAGAGAAGAAAAGGTGCGTCCTCTCACGTCCTCCCGACCATGAGTGCTGCTCCAGATGCAGCCTCTTATTTCCTAAAGGTACTTTAGGTCCCGTGTCACAAATTTAAACTGGCATCTTACCCTTCTCCAGAAATGCCAAGAGCCAATCTGTGGAACAGCTGAGATTTCTCCCTCGCAAACGTTGCCTGCTCAGAAGGAAATGAGCCGCCCCTGTGTTGTGATTTGGATATTTCCTCTTCATTCCGTGCCAAATGAGAGGGAAGTTTGCTTCTCTCCCAGCAGATCAAACCGGGACTGTCTGCAGAGGAAATGAGACCGCTGACAGATGTTTTCCATCCAGATGACCTGGTTTCCAGCCTGAAGGTCGGTCCAGATTGCATAAAAACCTGCTCAGGTGTTCAGTTCACCCCTTTCTGTCCAGTCTGGAGATGGTGAGTGTCCTGATAAGCATTTCGCATCCTCTGTGTCTCTCACTGACCTTGCAGTTGCTATAGGTCTGCAGGTTTGTGTCCCACTTTTTGCCTCCCAACCATAACCGTTTCATTAGCTGTGCTACCAAGACTAACTTTTACCCTGCATTGCTTTCTTTATCCATTCCTAAATGCCATAGTGCTTGTTGGTATGACATCTCAAGGACTTGGAGAGCAGAAAAAATGTGTTTGTACTGATTCTCCAGCCAAAAACAAGGAAACTTGCTGGATCTGGAATATTCTGCTGGCCTCTTAGCACTGGATATGTTTTCCTTGTCTTTCTTAGCCTTACCCCCTGGACGACCCTGAGATACAGTGCAATAAGATACATTAAAAATGGCCTTCAAAGTCATTTCTGCCTATTCCATACTATTTATATGGTTTTTGTTAGCTTTCCTTGACTCTTTTAAAGTTTGATCCCTTCAGAGTTCAATCTCTTCTGAAGCCACATCAGACCTTCCAACATCCTTTTCTCCTCACTCTCCTCAATAAAACTTTGCCTTCTCTTGTCTGTGTTTTCTCTTCCTGGCTCTTTTCTCTGCCTGGCTTCTCCTTCAGCAACTCTTCAGACTTTCTCTGATCATCAAGATCTTTGTTGCGTCTGAACCCAAACTGGGTTTCAGCTTTGACAGGTGTCTTTTTAGCTCAGCACTGACATCTTTTCTTAGGCAGCAGCTTCCTGTAGGATCCATTTGAGGACTTTCTGACTGCGTTCATTATGTTGGCATGCACAAATAAGCGTAGCAGAAATGTTAATTACAGGCACTTTTCACTTGCTGAGTCTCCCCTTAGTGGGTTGAGTGAGTTTTGTCTGCTCTGCTCTTTTGTTTCCCTTCAGATGTGTTATCAAATGGCTTTAACATTCCGTGGTGGTGCAGGGAATAACGAGAGCTTGTTTTTCATGTTGTTGTGCTTCATGCAGATTGTTTTTCTGAAGGCATGCGAAGGAATCTGACAAAAATCTATAAATGGGACTCTCTTTTTGCCATATTTATATATGTTTTTTTGCCAAAAGCATTACTCTTGTCATTTCTCATGGAGCAGAGCGTGAACGTGGTCGCGTCGGCAGAAGTTGTATGGACATTTGTGCAAGGTGCCACGTGCTGCGGTCTATAGGAGATGATATTTGGCATCACAGGCTCAGGTTTTACAGCACTGAATGATTTGATGCAATCAGCAGCTCTGCCCCGTGCCAGGGAGAGGGGTGAGGGAACTCACGCTGTCTCTGCCCACATCATCCCTGTGTACATTGACTGTTACCAGGAAAAGGATATATATAATTATAGACGATGACTTAGACTTTCAAAACCTGAGGATGGTGACTATGACACAGCCGACAATTCCTGGCTGAGGTAGGGTGGAAAACGTGACTTTAAAGCTAATTTCTGCTTCTGGCATGGGAGGATCAGTCTGCAGCTTCATCCCCTTCGCCGTGACAGTGATGTGCACTGCTCCAATGATGCAGAAGTGCTTCGGAACCGGTTACAACCCAGACCCTGAGATTCGTATTATCTCTATGTCCACAAATCTTGTACCTTGTTACTTATTAGTCTAACATCACTTCCTTGCTGCACATCTGTATCTCTCCAGGCAAAGCAAGCTGACCACAGCACCTTTACGGAGTGGGAGGCAGGAGCAGCGGTGCTGCTTCTTGTTTTAATGCCTTTTTGACTTCCTCTTTCTCATAGATCAAACCTGTGCATTGCTGGAGCCTTAACCATTGCTAACGCAGACATCCAGGGGAAGGATGTCTGAGTGGAATCGCATTGAAAATTAGGTATTAAAAGGAGCCGTGTGTCTTAAGCAAGGGCTGCAGTGCCACAGCTCAGTGTAGGAGCCATCCCCATCTGCAAGGAGCAGGACTTGCCTCTGCGGGCACTTTGCTGTGCAAGCACAATGAAATTCAATCACTGAGTCTCTCCTGGTGCACTTGTGCAGTTGGAACAGGAACGCAGAGCTGTTTATCCACCATGGGCCTCCATGGGCTAGGAAAATATGCACCTGACCTTTGAGGAGACTATCGCATCCTCCACAGAGAGCACCTCTGTGCAAACACCTCGGCAGCACAGGAGCAAAGTAAATAACACAGGGGACAGGCTCCAGCCCGCAGGCATGTGGGCTTGTGGAGACATCAGAGATGCTCACTTGCTGCCCAGTCATATATCTGAGGGCAAAGGGGGAAGCAGGAGCTGTGCTTCCCCCCAGCTGCACCATTTGGCCATAAAACCCCTTTCCCTGTCAGCCAGACACATGCTCTTTGTGGATCATAACCACGTTTAAGGGGATTAGGAAGAATCATGGCAGGGAAACGCACTGAGCAAGTCAAGTGAGTGTCTACAGCAGCTTTTTAGCTCCTTCGTGCCTCTGTAGGTGAGATCACAGTGGTCTGGTTGTATCCCTTGCTGGTAGTGAGAGCAGAGCAATAATGACCGAAGGGATAAACCTGCTTCCTGACTTGTTGTTCTGTTTTATTCCTGTCTTTTCTTTCTGTTTTCCTCCTTTCTTTGTGTCTTGCTGGGATTTTCTATTATCGCTGAGTCAGAAACAGATTTATCGGCTGTGAGTATGATTAATTTCCAGTTTGCACCTTGCTCTGATCTCACAGCAAACCATCCTGCCTCTTTGGCTTCTTGATGTTCTTGAAAGCAAGGGAAAATCAGAGCTCGGAGCAAAATATCCAGGCAGCTTTCTCCTAAAGCAGCCATGCTGAGGTTTCACTGTGAGCATCCTAGAGGGGAAGAACAAGATTTAACACCTTCCCTTTCTCCAGACCATTAACCTGCTATGGTTTTACAAGGGTTGTGGTTATACCAATGGATCATGCAGACAGGTTTGGGTCTATTCTGTCGTTTTTTATTGGTTTGATCCCTTAGCAAAGGCACACAATGACAGTTTAAACACTTCAGATTTACTACTGTGTTGGGGGAGGGAAGCATGTTTTAAAGCTTATAGGCCTAATAACTTTATTAAGTTGCTCTGTTAAGTCTTATTAAGGCTCTATAGGCTTATCATTAAGTTTTGTGTTGTGTTTCATATGTTTTTCATGGGGAAACCAAACCAGAGCAGCAGCGAGGTGCAATACACTGTTCCTTTAACGAAGGAAGCAAGAGGGAAGAGGTGATGTTATTGGCTTTGCAGGGAAGTGAAGATATTGCTGCTAATTTATTCCCATAAAATGCAAATTTTATGGATGCTGGGAATTTTTATTATGGCTCTTGATGATTTGTCTGACCTATGATACCTGCCAGCAACTTTACCTGGGAGCAAAGCCTCAGACTGGATGCTCTGCAGACAGAAGCGAAGACAGAAATGTCAATTGCCACTTGTTCTGTTAAACCTGATTCATCCAAACTTGAAGTGGGAATATCTTGAATGTACCTAAATCTCCATATACACTTCATGCATGCAAATCACAGTGGTGGTGAGTTAAACTGCATCCTGAATAGCTAGAGAAAAATAAACTCCAAGAAGGGAGAGTCAAATATGTGGGCTTGAATGTTCACTCTGTTCAGATAACACCACTTCTGCGTATCTCAGAGGTGGACAAACCCCTTGAGCCCAGCTCTGGGTTGGTGATGTCTCAATAACTCACACTTGTCTAAGTGCCATCTGCATCCTTCTTGTGTGGAAAGAGTTTATGGCTGCTCAGATGGTCAAAGCTTTTGAAAAGATGGAATTTCCTCTTGGATTTTGGGGGGCAAAAACCCAAACATTACTTGCCTGTCTCCTCTTAGAGTCAGGTCCTAAGGCCAGGTTGGACAGAGTCTTGGGCAACATGATCTAGTGTGAGGTGTCCCTGCCCATGGCAGGGGGTTGGAACTGGATCATCTTAAGATCCCTTCCAACCCAAACCATTCTGTGATTCTATGATTCTATGACCACACTCTGTCATAGATGAGGTTTTGGCAGAATTGGAAACAGAAAGCAGGTGAAAGAAATTTGCTAAGAACGATGTTGCTGTGATACATATCCATATCTATAATATGAGTGTGAATGAAATCCATGCAAACCCTCAGGTGAGCCATTATTTATTTAGTGTTCAGGCCAGATGCAATTGGTTTTGCAAACTGCTTGAGAGATTTGCTGCTACATTTCCCTCTTTTCTTTCCCACTGACTGTTTGAAACATCCCAAACAAGCGTATTTGAGCATTTTCTTGTCCTTCCTTACAGAGTCACACAGGAGCTGTCTTCCTATGTTGTTTGAGCTTTCTGTAACCTGCTGCTTTGTTCCAGGCTCCTCAAAGCTTTATCCTGCTTGGGCCTGTATGGCCATGTCTTTGGGAGCTGCTTGGTGGCCTTCTTGGTTGTCCTCTCACCACCTGCTCATGCTGAAGTTGCCTACAGAGAGTCTCTGGGCATCTGTCATGTCCAGAGCTAGAAATGTGGCCAAATCCAATCTTTCAGGGAGATAAGATAAAGGTAAGAATAGGAGGTATTGACCAGGCACAATGAGAGGTCACCAGTGACACAAACAACTCAATCTGGTCTAGTGGAAGGTGTCTCTGCCCATGGCAGGGGTTAGAACTGAATGAGCTTTAAGGTCTGTTCCAATCCAAACCAGTCTGTGATTCTATGATTCCATGATTTTAAAAGCCTAAGTCAGTAATGCACCAAAGGTTGCCCATAGAGTCTAAGGCACAAACTCCAACACTGAACCTTGAAGTCCTGAACTTTAATCACAAGCCTATTCTTGTCCCTCATCTTCCACAAATAATGTTGTGTGAAGGTTAATTTTGTATGAAAATGGAGTGAAACGAAATGCAGATACAATGAAAGCTGACACTAAACTGTGCTCAAGCAGAATCCAACCCAAACTGCTTTTCATTGCAGCAGAAACACTGGCTAATCCGCTTATCGGTGGGAGTTGGAGGTCCTGTACGAGTCGGAACGGGATGTTCAATTCAAGCAAAAGGATTTTCTCTCTGAATAAGAGGACACCTACTGAATATGCAAATAGTCAAATGTTCTCTTGACGGTTCTTATAAATGGATTGCTTACTGTGGTGTTTAAATGAGGTTAATTTCATCTTCTATTTCTATACTCTTGTTGGGCCTGAAGGATCCTGAAGTACTTTACCAGCAACTACAAACATGTACTTTTTAGAAGTAATTTAAGTCATTGGACTATATCCATCAACCACTGACATGATCAGCACCACCATGTGCAGTGATGATGGAAAACTGTTCAACCATAATCTGAGATTAAATTATGAATTCTTCTATAAAAAATGATAAAGGCTTTCACATAGAATCACAGAATAGTTCAGGTTGGAAGGGATGCTCAAAGCTCATCCAATCCAACCCCACTGCAATGAGCAGGGACATCTTCATCTAGATCAGGTTGCCCAGAACCACATCCAGCCTGGCCTTGAATGGCTCCTATACATATATACCACTGTATTTCTTCTGGCCTTACCTGAAGGCCTTGCTGCTTTCTAGTTCCTGGAATTAAATGCATCTACATCAAGAGACCGAATGTTCCAGTTAAAGTTGCCGCAATTTATAACAGCTCATGTCTCTCGGAAGGCTCACACAGAGTTCCCTTCTGGAGCGCTTGTGTGTTGATTTTTCAGGGTAAACACTGATGGAAAAGCAATGTTTGATGCTGCTGAGCCACTGGTGTGTGTCTGACACTGTGTGACTGTCAAAACGAGGGGAAAAAGAAGGAATTTCATGGTTTTCAGCATTCCCTCGCCCGTGCCGTGTGACATTCACAGACTTCATGGGACTTCACTGCTTTTACAGACCCTGTTTAATTAAACTACAGGATGCTCTCAAATATTAAGCAACTAAATTAAATGTTGCACAATGAAATTGGTTGAAGGAACAAATGATGCTCTTGGACATTAAACATTTGCTACATTGATGGGAATTAACAGAATTTGTTAATCATATAGAAGATTTGATTGAATTAACTTGACATAGGCTAAGATAGGTCTGCATGCAAGAGAAGAAATTAATGTCCAAAGAACTTAAGTTCCAAGAAAAACACTTAAAATTTGGGTGCATTAAATCTAAGCATGTAAAAAGAAAGGGTAAGAAAAAGAAAAAGCCATATGTATTGTTTTATGTTTGTATGTTTTATGTTCTTTATTGTAAGGGTGGTGAGGCACTGGAACAGGTTGCCCGAAGAAGAGGTAAATGCTCCATCCCTGGCAGTGTTCAAGGCCAGGTTGGACAGAACCTTAGGTGACATGGTCTAGAGTGAAGCATCCCTGCCAGTGGCAGGGGATTGGAACTGGATGAGCTTAAAGTCCTTTCCAGCCCAAACTGTTCTATGATGCTATGATTCTATGTACTGTGGCTGCTCTGAGTATAATTCTTTGAGGAGCTTTCAATCTAAACCGCAGTTTTACTCTTTTTCCCTTGCAGACAGGCTTTACAAGGTCTTGCTCTGTTATATTGGAAGTGGTAAAACATTCTTGAAATGTGTTTTTGAAATCTTTAGACCTTTGACCACATTTGCCATGATGATACAGACTTAACAGTAACACACTTGAGAGACATTTTAATGCAACACTTTAAATGAAATCAATGGGTAGTTTCAGAATGGCAGCTGAATGTGTGTTCTTGCCATTTTCCCATTTAACGAGAAGAAAAGGCCAAACAAGGACCAATTAGTCACAATAAAATAAGCTTTGATGACATTTTCACTCCTGAACTCTGGTATAAAACAGTCATCTAAGAAAGAAATGAAAGGATATACGAGGTATTTGGTAGTATAAGTGCATGTATATACACATACAAGCCTGAGTGAAGAATGATCAGGTAAAGGCACTGTGGATTACTTTGTACATGGAGAAAATGTGCTAGCTGTGTGTTTATGTGTATGCATGGAGCTTTTTGCTTCATTTTGTATTAACTTTTAACTGATCTCAGTCTCCCTTTGAAGTCTATGCAGGTTAAACTCTGTCTTCATTCTTTGGATCTCCGTGATGTTCATGTGCTCGAGCTACCCCGTCGTCTCTTCCGTGGTAAGTCGTGCTCCCTACTTGCTTGAAGATGATGAGCTTCATTTCTTTTAAACAGATATTTGATTTAAATTAGTGGATTTTGCTTGCTGCTTTCCTTGTTGTTTTATAAAATTAAAAAGGGTTCTTGTATTAAAGCTATTGCTTAAATGTTATTACCTGATTTTCCTGGAGTACAGCTCAATTTTTGCTTTAGTTACTAATAAAATATGCAAGCCTCTAAAATAATCATGTGAGAAATCTATTGCATATTTAATGTACAGTGTGGGGAGCTGAAATATTGTACGGAAAAGAGAAAAACATCGCTCTCCTCTCCACCTGAATCCCTTGTCTACATCAAATAGGTACAACAAGATATATGTATTCATCTCACTTATTGCTAGCTAGTTTATAAACCAACACATTTATCTATCACTGTTAGTATGTAAATAAGGAGAAATTCTTATATAAAGTTATGCAAAATTATTGCATAGAATCAGTAATGCAAATGTGATTGAACTATGCAAGTAGCACAGCTTATAGAACTAAAGTGAACAGGTTACTTAAATAATGCTGATATCCTTTCAACTGCTGATCTTGACCAGTTTATTTACCATGACACGTTCCTGGTCAAACCATGCATTTAAGACTTTGCCATTGTGGAATGAGATAATTTATTTCTACTGATATTCAATTTCCTTGCTTTGGACAAAGTCTTCTTTAGATTCCTTGTTTCTTTATTGCTGTAAAATCAGCTCTAGGAGCCATGGTTCAGATTTCTTTTTCTCCTCTGATGTGTTTTCCATCATTATCTTCTCATTAAGGTGATGTGTAGCTAGCAGAGATAGTGGCTACTCTTTAAGCTATTTATTTTATTGATGTGAAATTCCTGTTAGCCTTAATTTACCCATCACCCAGTCCCTCTGTATGTTTTCTGCTGTAAATGCTGAATCATCTTTCATTTCTGACCACGATAGTTTAGATGTAGCTCGATCTGAGTAGCCACATTTCTTAATGTCAATGATACCACAGCTAAAATGAGTTTAATTATTTCAATGAATATCTTGCATGTCAAAATAACAGCAATTTATTCAGTGGTGAAGTCCCTGTGTAGGTTGTGAGATAGGAGCTAAAAATTCAAAGGGGAATTTCTCTGTGCCTGTGTTCCTTGCATAAGATATTTCTTCTTGTTAGGGAGAACCTTCAGGCTGGGGAACAAACCCAGACCCGGTGCATGCTTGTGCTTGAAGATGAATCATTAATCTACCTTTTGTATGCACAGAACAGGCAAAAGAAATATTAAGCACTAAGCAGTATTAATAAAAGTAATAGCATACCGAATTAAAACTAATCTTAGTGAAGCTAATGGCAGTTTTGCCATCAGTTCCAGGGAGGGCAGATGTTAACCCTGTGGCTTTGCATGCAACTGTTTCCCAAGCAAGAATGCTTGAGACATTTGGACAGCTTTAGTAATTAATAGCTCTTTCAGATAGATCATCTACAAGCTTGTAAATCACGATGTGCTGCAAGATGCACACAGCAGCTATAGGCATGCCAGGAAATGTCTGAGTTTAAATTCAATGTTAATTTCAATGCAATTTAAATTTGTGAAGGTTTTTATGTAGTTTACCTTTTTATACTGTAAAGTGCAAGTAAAAGGGATGTGTACATAAACCTGTATGGATTTTATTCTAGACTTTTTAAAACTCCCATTACTACTTTGTCATTACTGAACTTAGTTACACCTAAGTTTAACATATTACCATAAGTAGTTGTAACTACTAGAAAGCTTCTCCCACACATTTCTGCTTTGCAGGTATTATCATTTCCTCTTATCCATCATTTGCTCCACGTGACTCCCCACAAGTGATGACAAGATGCTGTTTCATTTTACAGCAGTAAGCATACGTGCTACTCTAGGGAAACGGTGTGACATGCCACAACTGGTCAACATCACGGAAAACAATTCATTTCTTACCCTAAATGTACTTGTGACAGTATGAGTAATTTGTACCAGAAATACCACTGTGAAGTCTTCTAGAAAACTAGGAAAGATCTGACTTGGGATATGAGGAATCTTTAGCAAACAGCAGCTCATCCTTGGCATTCAAAGCATGAAGTGTTTTTCTGTTTCTACTTTGCTTTTTCTACTGACCAAGTCCTGGCAAATACACGAATTCATAATGTTACCTTTGCTTATCTCTCTCTTTCTCTTTCTTCCTTTCTGTTTTATCTTCAGAGCAGCAATCCCTTCTATTTGAATTGCCAGCTGTATGGGAAATCTGATTACTGCCTGGTCCTGCTGAATAACTGCTTGGCCAAGGTGGGCAGGAGCGCAGAAGTGGCTGGTTTAAAGCCTTACCTGGAGATGCCATTCAACAAAAGGTCCTTTCGCAATGGGGTTGGATCAGGCATTAAAAAAACTTCCTCTCGAAGAGCAAAGTCATAAACAAGTGTTCGAAACCTCAGCCCCGGTTTTAGATCTGATGCTTCACTTTGTGCTTAAACCCATTTGAATGCTTTCCGATGATAGCACCAACAGAGACAAACGTACCCGTGGTTTCAGCGTGTAAACAGATGTTGATTTCAAAGAGCACGAGCCAAGGGGAGCAGATGGGATTGCTCAGAAGGGGCTTTGCTTCCAAAAGTCATAGGATCATCAAATTTTGTGTTGAATGTTTTCATTCGGTGAATTCCCCTTCTTTGTAAAGCCTCAGATTGAATCAGGTTGCTCTCGATTAATACAGAAATAATCCTGTGCTTTGAATAGATGTGTGCATACAGTCTCTGGGGAGGACTGATGGTGTTACTCCCATAGAGGCAAACCCACTGGCAAATCAAAGCACGCCTGTACCTTCCTGTCCCAAATCACATTTACTCGAAGACAACCACTGTGGCAATTGTAAGGCAGATTTAAAGTACATTTCATTTGAGATTCCCAAACGTATCAAGGGCCACTGGTGAAAGAGAGAATCAGGCCCTGCCTGTAACTGGTAGTTTCTCTTTCATGTAGTTATTTAAAACAACTTTAGCAGGAAATACTCCCTTCAGATGTGTCATTTCGTTTCCAGAGAAATCGCTCTAAGGACAGGTATCAGTGCAGCTCTCTTTGCCTCAATTAATTGACTTACATAGGAAGCACACATCTGATGACATGTGCCAAGCGTGGTTTCTGTTCATCTGCTACAGTTGCGGTGCAGTAATTAACAATAAGAGGTTTTATTAATTTCCCGGGGCGGGGAAAAAGGTCATTTGGTCTGAAAATATGTAAATGTGGTGTGTAGGAAAGGTCATCTGCTGAGTTACATCTGTGTGAGTTTTACCTTGTGCCTGTCTCCTCCAAATGCAGTGTGACAAGCTGTGAGATTGCCTTGAACATGTTGCGTGTCCATGCGATGCATTCTGGATTCCAAGCTAAGATAACAATAAATCACTACATGGATGCTTTCTAATATTTCCCTGTTAAATACATTACCCAGGAGATCAGTATTAAGCCTAGAATATGGTTGATTGGTATCATCACCCCCACGAAGCTCATTCCTGTGCTTTGCACCCCTGAGCCCATGGAGAAGTGTGGCTCAAGCTCGGAGCTGTGCTAGTGCCATAGTGGGGTTTGGGACTGCAGCTGGCTAATTCCTGGCTGGTTCCAGGAGATCAAACACACTCCTGTCTGCATTTGTCCGTGCTGAAACGTTTAAAGCATCATATGTTTAAAAGCTGCTTAAACACTTAGACTCCTTCTGGGTACCGCTGGTGTCCGGGTTGCTTAGCTCTTGAAGTCAAGTGACACCTAGAGACCTTTAAAAATGCATAAGGAAAATGGTAGATAATTATTATTCTTATGCACTCTGTCCTATGCAATGTCTGGAGGGGGAAGCCCAGGCCAGCATGCAGGAGTTTGACTGCAGCAGGGCATTAGCCCTGTTTCATTCTTGCCCGCTGTGATTTCAGACATGGCCCATGTCCTGCAAATGCAATTTTTTCAGCTCAAACACTCTAAAGCTGTGTCCAGAGCTGCCCAAGATGCAGGTTTTTTAATGCCTTTGGCCATGGAAAGCTGAAGGGCTGAGCATGACTTGTGTGTCTAAAGGAGGGCCACAGAGGTGCTGCGAGGGCTGGAGCAGCTCTGCTCTGCAGCCAGGCTGAGAAGGCTGGGCTGGGTCAGCCTGGACAAGAGAAGGCTCCTTAAGGGGAGACCTAAGAGCAGCTCCAGTGCCTAAAGGGGCTGCAGGAAACCTGGAGAGGGGCTTTGGACAAGGGCCTGTAGGGACAGGCCA
>JANHGB010031375.1:0-39326 GCA_026283785.1 Coracopsis vasa
TTACACCTAAGCTGAGGAAGAAGTGCTATGGCTTTTCACAGATGACTGTTTCAAAGTCTGGGTGTGGGCTGGACATGCAGCAAGGGGAAGTTTTCCATTTTGGAAAGCTATTTTCTGGTGGAAGTAGTGTTTTCTTAACCACAGCACAGACAGAGCACCCTACCCACTAGAAGAACTCAGCACCTTAGTGCATCTGCCACACAGACATGACCTAGCATCTGCAGATCTTGCTGGAATGAGGCCACTGGCACCCCTCTGAAATGTGGGTGTTTCTATAGCAGGACCTTTTATAAAAGAAAGTAGCAAGTGGTGTCTCATCTTCTGTCTTAGGGTAGAAGAACATTGGTCCTTAGAAGATGTTTTTTTTAACAGTTCCGGTGTTTCTTGCAATTCCGGTTCTTTGAGCAACTATATCTGCTCAACTGGCACTATGTAACTGCTCTACCATTTTTTACCCTAGCTGAAGTTATTGGTCTGTAATAATTTGCTGCTGTGGATACATCGTTTTTAATGAAGCTTTTTTTCTTGTCCCTAATCCCTTCCATCTGACTTTTCTGTTGTTGCAAGTATTCTTATTTCTCATGCAAAGAAACAAGAATCATCATAGTAGCTTGCAGGAAAAGTAATTTGTCTGAATAAAATCTACAGCTAACATAAATGGCAGCTACATGCTGGGGGAGGAGGTGGATACATTAGGAATGCAATAAATTGTATATTTCTTCTATCTTGACCCAGGATCTCCTGGGAGGTTTCAGTTATATCGGAGCATGAATTCTTGAGGGGCTTGAGCCACAGGTCTCAGCTTTCTCTTATTCGTGGTAATGAGAGTCAAGATCTTTTCCTGCACTGTTTTTGATTCACTGCATCAGCCTTATATGCCTAAGCATCTATTTTTCCAAGGCTTGCAATTCCTGAAGATGAGTGGAGGAGGCTTGGAACACATTACTGTCCCAAATGTCTTGACAACATATGAAGATAGACCTGGCTTTGTATTATCCCACCTTGTAGTAATGTAACACAAGGCATAGAGCCAGCTGCAGGAGAAAATTCACTGTGTGAAGTCACAGAGGCATGAAGCAGCTACTTTCCTTTTTTTGCTAAGGGCCTGGGAAGTCAGAGATGCTGAAGAGAAATGAGGCAAAGCCATAAGATGGGCTCACAGACACGTCTCCTGGAGGAAAGTTTGGGCTGGAGTCCTGAGCCCACCCAAAGGCTCTCACCTTGAGCAGGAGGAGCCTGGAGATGCAGAGCACCCCCTGTGAGTGATTCTTACTCAGGGGCAGAGAGCGATGCCAAAATCCAGGAAGGGTGTTTGTTCCATGTGGCATGATGCTTTGCGCAGCGGAGCTCCAGCTGCAGCTGGGGCCTCAGGGCACTATGGTAGCTGTCAAATAAAAAGTAAGAATCTTTGTCCATATCCTCTCCGAAGCAGTGATACAGCAGGAAGACTTTGCTGTGATGTGAAGAAGATAAAACCAATGTATCATAGGAGGCCAGGAGGACTCCCTCAGAGAGATATGAATGATGTACTGACAATTGTGTCTAGCCATGTTCATCTGGAGAGTGTGGAGCCAGTGCACTGCATCTGCACTCAGGTTCACTAGTGCGCACCCTGCATTTAGATTTGAGTCCAAGAAAATAGGGTTTGACCTCTAGCTGCTCCAAAGGGATTTCCTCACATTCTCCCATGGCTCTTACTCATGCTTTTTGTATTTAGTACAGCCACACACTGAAAAACAGCTCTTTCAGGCATGTAAAACTCCTCCCTCCCCACTCCCCCTCTCCTCCTGCACTATGCTGGGCCACATACTTGGGTAAACTATGTGGAGGGGTTTTCTGTGTTTGCTTTCTGACATTCTTTGACTACAAACCCATGGAATCATAAAATTCTTACTCAGAATGTACTTTCTGAATATGTACACGTGCTGCTGACACAGTTGTTGTTTTGGCCAGCAGCCCTTTTCCCATGACAACGTTAGGGAGTCCTCCCTCTGTTTGGTGCCTCCTGAACTTTGTTCACTACCTTTTACATGTCAAAAAACAGGAATGTTCACTTCTGGGATGAAAGGAACGAGCTGAAACACGAGCCAGGGTAGTTACACTGAGCTAAGATCCACATGATGACACACTCTTGTGTAATTTAGGGATAGGGCAAATACTTCATTGACCTTTACTCTGATATCTGCTTATTTATCTGCATTAGATAAACAGCCAATGGCTATATCACAGCCTCAGCAAACAGCAACTTCTGTCAGCACTGCAGATACCATTTGTTGCTTGATTTTATGGGACGGAAGGAAGGTTACCTTTTTATTACTGCTTCCAGGGATGCCTCACTGCGAGGCCTGCTTTCCTCCACCCTGGATGTTTGAAGCTTTTATACCCTTGGCCGGGTTTTGCCCTCTGGCAAAATTATGCCCTGCACAAGTTCTCGAGTATGTTGCACATTTAACGAGACTGACAGCAGTCAGCTCTAGGCTTAAAGACAGAAATAGCAGATCCTTATCTGAACTTCCATGAACTGGGTGGGAGGAAAGCACTTTGGTCCGGGTCATAGATGGAGCTTCCAACAAGTTCCAGCTCGGTTTCTATAAGGCTGTCTTAGTCCTGGTATAAGAAGAGAGAAGGAGATGCCCTTCAACTACAGCTTTGAGAATTATACTTTCATTATAATCTAAAATGCTAGCATAGCTAGGCCTTTATTTTATTAGTTGCAGAGAGTATAAAGGCAGCTTGTCTCATGCAAGCAGCTTCTCATCCCATCATCACCAGCCTGGCATGAGAAGGGTGTCTTCTTTTGATTTTCTTGGCTCAGTTACTGTGGTTTATTTCACACTTGGAAGAGCTAGATACTAGAACTTAGCGGGGGAGAAATTTAATTTCAAGCTTGAACACAAAGTTTGGGATCTGATTCAGAATTCCAGTTTGCTTTAGCTTGTGCTCAGCACCAGTGACTAGATTACTGAAAGGACCCCTTCCCTCAGTAGTCCCCTTATTTATACTTAGGGTGAATGTGAGACAGAATCCCAAACACAAATATCTCCCAAATTTCGAGGCAATTTGGACCTGGCTCCAAAATTTTCAGAGTCTTTTCTTCTAGGAATAAAAAACTTCTTCCCACCTGCATTTTGGAGAAGCTCACACCCAGTTTAGCTTGATCTCGAACCTATCAGACTGCCCAGGGTTTCATTTCTCTACTGAGTTCTGCACAGTCCTTTTTCTGATAAGTACTTCATGTGCATTTTGTGTCTGAGCCAAAGACCACAAAAACCTTACAAGGATGTAAGGACTTCATGGGACAGCTTTGCTAAGCTATGGACTTCAGGGACAGCTTTGCTAAGCTATGACATGTGTTTCCATGTGCCTTCAATCATCAGTTTTGGCGAAGTTGTGAAGAGATTTGGTTCTCTCTTACTGAAATCAAGAAATCCTGGATTTGGTTTGAGTCACTCTTTACTTCCTCCTTCCTGTGCTGAAATGTTCAGTAAGTTATGGACGTCTTCCCAAGCAGTGTTAACATTTCATCCAGAAACCTTTGGTGACCTGCTGATTGATATACAGCCACAGGCTAAAAACCCTCTGCTTTTCCTGGACTGACTCCAATAGCTTTGATCTAGAAACTGAAGAAATTTGCAAATGTTTTGTAAAAGGAAAGAGAAAGATATTTTCCAGAATGTTGAGGATATTGTCCAAAATGAACTGTTGCACACTAAGGTGGAGATGACATGTGAGATAGATAGTAAATACATAGCAAGGCTGAATTATTCATGGAGAAAGGAAATTGGCTGCTTACCTTTGGGAATGGAAATCTGAATGAACCTAAAGTTTTAAAATGAAGTAAATTGCATGGTTTCAGCTCTCTCCCTGTGGTGCGATAATGTCAGCCTCACATCTTGATCTCTTTTGGAAGTGCCCTTTCCTTCTCTCCTTTTCCTTCTTCCACAGCATATTGTTGCAATATTGTTGCTGTCAGCTTGTCATTCTGACGGTGTTTTCTGCTTCTCCCAAACTCAAGGTGAGCAGAATTGCAATTGGGCAAGCATATATGGAGTGTTCCTGCTTGGTATTCAGCGGCAAGGACAGATGGCAACCAAGCGGCTGGTGGGCATATATTTTCAATACCAGTACAGGCTGCACAGATTTGTTTTCACAGTCCAATCTGTAATCTCTAGGTTTCTTGCGACGCTAAATGCAATTCTGAACATTTTCCTGTCATGCTGTGTATATGTGCGTGCTCACTGTTTGCTTGTGTGTGCATGTGTGCATGTGTATGCATGCATGTGCATGCATCTGTATATGCTTCATTGGGGAACTTCTTGGATGCCAGGACTCAGCTTGCCTTGGAGCCGGGATCATCACTCCTCCTGTCTACAGAAAATAGGATGGCACTGTGATGAGTTGGTAGATAAGTCCTGGTCTGATGTGAGCCTTTTCAATCTCAAAACTGTTATGTGGGTTCAAAGAGTACTTAAACTCATCTATATTTATTGTTCTTCCCTTTTTGCTTCTATTTTCTCTTCTTCCTGACAACCCAAACAATGCTCCACTTCCTCTCCTCCTACCTCAGCTTGCACAGCAACAGATCACTGGATCTAATTGCTAGCTTTGCTAGCTTTGCTTCCTTCCTATCTTTGTCTCCTTCCTCTCCTCCCAGCTCAATTTCTGTCTTATTTAATCCACCTACTACCAGATGTTTCCACTGCACAAAAGGAACTTCTACATACCTGCATGGGAGTCTTGTCCTATTGCAGGAGGGAAACCTGTTTGTTCAGGCAACGGTATTAACTGCACCTTCTTATGCAGCCATGTGATTTCAAGTGTGGATATCTGCAAACCACCATTCTAGAAGTTAGGTCTTCATTTTGGTTCTGCTTTCTCTGACAAGCTACTGTCAAAAAGAAAGCAGAAAATGACCACATCAGACAAGCTAATTCCTTGCAGAAATCCCTGTGAGCTGTACAGAGGGCACAAGCAACCCTAGCATGGAGGGATGGGAAGGGCAGTTGTATCTATTCCATCTGGAAATTACACATCTAGAAGTGTAATCCAGGTTTCTGGAGATTAACAGAATGGCCCAAAGCAGCTACAACGTGTCATGAACCATCCCATAATAAAGGCAGAATGTCAGGAAGGATTAACTGATTAGCTAAATAATGAAAACTGGTACCTTTCATAAGGTAATGGGAAATATAAATCACTGTGCTATATGACCTAAGTAGGGCAGCTACTAACAGATTAGAGCCCATGGGCAAATGGGCAGATTATTCTTTGGTTTTCCATGGCTTAAATTCTCATTTCTAGCTCTGAAATGTTTGCTGCTGGAGGATGTGGCGCCATGACATTTTAAACTGGCATGAAATTGGGTTGTGATGGGCTCCTACCATCAACCCTACCAACTTTTCCATGCAGGAGCCTCCACTGGATTGAGAATGAGAGAGTTTTGTCCTTGGGTTCCCTCTTAAGGGTGAGTGGTGACTAGAAAACACAGCTTCCCAGGGGCAGAGGCCGTCGCTGACACCCCTTCTGTGAAGTGTGTAAGCATCTCCCTAATATAAGACAGATTCTAAACACCTCTCTATTCAGCACCGAGATGCTGCTTTGCCCTCAATCCACTCCTTCAGACTGTTGACAAAACATTCAAGCCTGTTTATATATACTGTGAGTCTGGGTTGGTTGCCTTGCTGGGGCGGTTGGGTCAGAGCCTGAGGGTTGTTTTAATTAGAACCCTAATCTGCCCGCTCTGCCGTGTGCTGTGCAGTTCCCTAGTGCCACCTCACGGCTCCTTCAGGCTGTATTTACCCACACTTGTCCCGTTTCGCTTTGGATTCCCTTCCTGTGTCCTACAAGCCCCTTACTGCTTACCCCCTGGCGGCTGGCACCGGGGCAGGGCTGCAGTCCCCAGGGCCCGGGGAATGAGCCGGTCAGCGTCAGGAGTGTCCCCACCGAGTGCTCACAGGAGCCAGACGAGCACTTCAGTGCTCGGTGCGCTCCTTGCACAACGTGTTGCAGGCTCTGTAGGTGCCGGGCTGTCCCAGGGAGGCTGGAAGAGGGGATCAAGCAGGTGACTACTCGAGGTGAAGAGAGAATTATGCCTCCTAAAGTGAGCGTAAAATGACGTTTCGCCTAGCGTTAAGAGCGTGAAGTTAAACACACTCAGGCGTTTTTGCTGAACTGGGTACATTACAGCATTGAAATAGGGCCTGATTCTGCAACCTCTGTGTGTGCGAATAACTCACACACAGACATGTATATGATGGGCAGATACAAAGTGACTGGGGATCAGCAGGAAAGTATGCTGGGGGAGCTCTAGCCCTTTCCATGGGCCCACCTAATTCAGCTCATGCATGCACAAACACTGCAGCTGATAGTTCACGATTGCCTTCTACAATAGCCTTTAGGTAAAAAAGATAGTCCTTTTGCAGAAGTGTTGGATAGCCAAACTATTATATTCAAGTATTCTACCGACTACAAAACCACAGCACCTATTTTAACACTCTGCTCTATACTAAAACCAATGATTATGCCAGAGGTCACTCTCCAGTTGTCTCCCTGATATGGGAGACACTTCAGTTCTTACTCAGAAGCAGTGGAAAATAGAGCAATAAAGCAAGCTCTGCTGTAGGATGTGAAAATTAAGCCAGCTGCAGGGGCAGCTCTCCTTTGGAGTCGTGGCCTCAGCACCCCAGTAGTGTCTGTCCATGTCCAGCTTTCCCCTGATGCCTTGCAGAGCCAGAAAGAAGAGTGAATGATCCTCTGGTGCCTTCTCAAGAGAGGTCAATGTACCCAATGCAACACAGATACCAGTGTGAAATAGCAAATACTAGTATCCAACCTTACAGCTCATGTTTTCTGGATGCTTAACCTGCCAAAGGGGAGCACATGTTGGCTCTGGGTTTGTAAAGAGGTATGGACATTATTAATGATTTTCAATTAAAAAATAACAACAATAATGTGGGCAACAGTACCTCTGGGAGCGAGGCTGCTGTGCCGTATGCTGCCAGGCAACCAACCAGAGGAACCTCTACCAAGAGCTTTGGGAAGCTGGCCTGGGCTGTGCCTCCGTGCTAAACTGACGTGAGGTGGCAGTGTTTCAAAATCCAAGTGCAGCACTAGCACTGTTGAAGCTTTGAGCTGTTACCCTCTCGAAGGGTAAAGATCATGGGTAATACTCTTCCATAAAGGGTCATCTGCCTCCTGTTTGTTCTTAGGGTTTGTTTAATGAACCACTTCATGGGAACAGTCTCTAAAATTGACAGGAGCTGATTTTGAGTCTCTCTCTGAAATGCTGCTGGTTTTTTTTGGGAAATAAATTCCTGGCACATAAATATTTTTGCTAGAGTTTCAGGTGTAAATTTGTAGCAGTCTAGTAATACAAGCTATTTTAATGTGAGAAGGCCTATGCTGTTTTATCTTATGTCAAATTTGGAGGCACTTCAGCTAAGACAAATAAAGCCACTCCGATGCTGTTACGATTGCTCAGTTGGAAGGCGCTAGTGCTATAAAGCATTGACATAATGAGCAACTTGTCTTATGATGACAATTTTCTCATATCTGCACACAACCACACTCTCAGAGAGATGCTGTAACAAACACATTTGTCTTGAGAATCACCTTGTGTGCTCTGTGAGATAGCACTGTACTGGGTGTCATGGAAGACACACACCAGACATCGCTGGTGCATAAGGCTCTTGGTGGTCCCTAAGGAGCGGGCTGGCTCGTAGGGTGATTTGCAGGACAACCCTTGTAATTGCAAGGCAGCACCTCTGTCACTCTCCCCCTTCGTGACTATACCCGAGGGAGATCAGGGGCTGGCAGATCATGTAAGCACAGCCTGACAGGCACAGCCCTACAGCAGGAGACGGGTTGTGTCGGGGGGCTGTGAACACACAACCCACATCCCCAGCTCCAGGAAGATGTGAGGCTGGAGTCCACAGCATGGACTTCAACTGCGGGAACTCAAGTCTGTGCTCAGGGTCTAAATCATGATGTGTTACAGGGTCATGCTAGAGACCTACATATGACATAGCATGAAATGAGCAGGAGTCTTGGGTGCTGCAGAACTGGCCTCCAACTGCGTGTGATTGTTCATTTTAAAGACCCCAGCATCATGGAGACTTTTCCCAAGTAACTTTTGTTAAGATCACTTGGTGAACAGGTCAGATTTGCTGAGTCTGGAGATACTCTTTGCTGGGTAACTTTAAATAAAGGAGTTATATAAATTCAGGGTACTTTAAGATCTTTTCTCCAACACATTAGGACTGCATATTTGAATCAAGTCTTGCTGTCTAAGAAGGCTGCTTGGCTTGTAAATCAGTCTTTGTTTATAACTGCTGGTGACAGATCCCACGCTATTAAAGATGATGTCATTTCATAGTGAAGTATCTGTTTTTCCCATGGTAAAGATGGATCTGCCAGCCTAGATCAGACTCTTGGCTCATCACTTCTTGTTTTCTGCCTCCAGGAATTGACAGTGGATGGTGTTGCAAAAAAGCAGTTCTCTTCACTCCTTTAAGATTCATGTATCCAGGGAAACGATGCTCACTCTACCTGTACGTACTCAACTAATGCACTAATGCATTAGACTTGAGTACACTTTGAGTGTCTTGCATCATGTCAGATCTTGCTGACAGAACAAAACATACTGAATTTCTATTTATTCCACCAGAGCTGACCAACCAAAGATTCAAGTGCCTGATTCCCTGTTGGTCTCCAGTGTGTATGCAAGGCTCCTAGGCAACTGCAGCTAGGAGATTTATTAGAAGCCTTTATAAAAATCACTTCTGGCCTGATCAGCAATGGTTTTCTAATAAGCATGTTCAAGAATGGGTAAAAGAAAGAGTAGACACACTTGATTTAGTCAATTGTGAATGAAAGCATATTTCATTCACTCAAAGAAAGCATGCTATTAATGCCCTCACTCGCACTCTCTCTCTCTCTCTCTATTTATCTATCAGAAAACAGAACGAGGCACACCACACATGAACAAAGTATATATATTGTGCTCACCACACTGCAGCCATGCCTCTGTGCTGTGAGCCCACCAGCTCTATCTATCCAAGCAGCCTGAAGCTGGAGGTTTGTTCTGGTCCCACAGCATGCCAGCAATATGCACCCCACACTTCCATGCCTGGGAAGGGTGATGTGTGGCCACTGGGGAGACTGTGGTTCCTGAACTCTTAAGAGCTCTGCTAGATGTTAGGCTGAGCAGCTACATGTTTTTGCATACCAGAAATGGCCCCTGGAGGATCAAAGGAGAAGAGGTATTTTTTACTTCTCAGCCTTCAGAGTTTAGAGATGTTACTGCTAAACCCACACACAATCACTGCAAATGGCTGCCTCTGAGGAGGCAGTGAAATGCTTAGCTTGGGAAGTGCATTGATTGATATGGTAAAGTGTCCAGGAATAAAAGCCTCAGTGGGTCAAATCTATAACTTCAGAGTCAGGCCAAATGTCTGAGGGTTGGGAGCTGATCCTTCAATGAAGGATTTCCAATGTTCTGGCACTGGAAATGGCCCTTAAATATCTGTAGGCACTGTAAGGTCTCTTTCCACTGCCAGACTGGTATAAAGAATATTTTGTGTAAATGAGAATGTGGTATAAATTTAGGCTTACTCTTGTTCCTCTCTGTATTGAAAACTAATGTTCTACTGGTTCTAGCCCTGACTGGCCACTATACCAGTCACAAAAGGACTTGTACCTAGTGCTGTGCATGAATGACACACAGGATACCTTAGATAACTTTGACAGAAAGCCCTTTGCCCCAGCAAAGGAGGTGGGGTTGGTATTTACAGCAGAGAAAACCCAGACCACAACAAATTCGAAACCAATATGCAAATAAGAGAGTAAGCAAATTGGAAAAAGGGAAATGGCAGTGGCACTCCAAGGCAAATTCCTTTCAGGACGACAGCTGAAATGAACCCTCAGTGTCTTGTGGATGTAGCCAGCTGATAAAAACATTCACTGCTAAGAAATGTCATTACTCTGAAAAAGAAATAAATATTAATACTCAGAAATGAGGAGTCCCTGGTGACTGAAAGATGAACAGCATCATTTAGGCTTTACTCGTTGTTGTTGCTAACTCTCCAGGGAGACTGGGGCGGTGTGCTTTGTAAGCTTTATTGGAACCGCATTGGCATTAATCACGCGCCTCAAGGCAACAGGGCATGTTGTTTGGCAAATGACGCTATGTGATAGAATGGGAAGGAAGCACTTTTTTTTCCCCTTTAATAATGGTCATTGCACATAGACTTGATTCTGATCTCACACTGGTTTTATATAGTGATTTCACTGATTTATGCTGGCATGTAAAGGAAAGCAAGGTCAAGATGTTAAGGTGGATACATATACAACCAGTTGTCATTCATCTGAGAGCACTCTGTGAATTGTGTTTGAGTAATACTAACAATTTTACTGATTGCAAAACTGAAAAATGGAGAGGAAAACAAACTGAAATAAAAATCTTCTTCCTAGACGTCTAGTGAAGAGATACTTGCTTGTGCCACAGGAGAACAGGCTTTATTTGCCATTTTCTTTGTGCTTTATAGTGTTGGCTTACGCCAGCATGAAAGGAGATTTGAATCCAGGAAGCCTGTTAGGAAAAAGGAGGCATAATTTGAGTGCTTATTTGAATAGTTTGCTTAGAGTTATGGATCCAGCCAAGGTGTGATATATATAAGGATATAGATGTCTCAGGCAGTTTGGAGGCAGCCATCCCATCATCTTGGGAAAGGGAGTTTAGCCTGGCTGGTGTGGGCCACTTGCCCTCAGTGTCAGAGAGCAGTCCTTGATCTATTTGTTTTCTAATCTGGATACAGCCCTGGTGATCATGATTCAGTGAAATAGCACTATGTAAATGGGAGTCACAGTTTTGTCTCTCATGGGGCACACTATGGATGCCTTTACAGAATAAGCTGAGCATCCTGGGGATAACGCAGGACAAGACCGTGTTTCAGTGCTGTAGAGGCAGGATGCTGTGGTACAAGCCCAAAGACGGGGCAGCCTAATTATCCTGAAAAATCAGATTATTCAAGGCTCGTTAACACTGACTGAGTAATACACTGGTATCGTTTTTTTCTGATGACAGCCATTGGCATTGGCCATCAGTTCAACATGTAGTGCTGGAGGGTAAATGGTATTAATACAACTTCTGCTCCCAAACTGTAGAATCCAACAGCTGGGATTGGACTCCACTGCTTTTTTGCCATTGCTCTCTGTCCACCAGCAGCAGGTGGTGTGTCCTGGCACACCTCAGTCTGGGGAGGAGGCTAATCCCTCTGTGGCTGTATTTTGTGAAAGTCCTGAATTTTTCAGGTATTCCTGAATTGCTTCCTTGGTCTTTGATAGCGGATGTATTTCTAGGTCACAAGGCAAAGTTCTGCCAGTGCTGGGAAGGGGGACAACTTCTGGGATACATTTAAAATATTGTCCTCATAAAATAAGAGAACTGCAAACCTCCTCCTTGCGAAAAATGAAAGTCCTGTCTGTTTCTGATATACTTACAGGACTCCAAGTAAAAAAGCTTTAAGGAGAAATAAGAATAAGATTCAGAAATAAATTACGAGCACTGGAAACATTGGAATTGACATCTCTCTAGCTCAGTAAAAAGAAATCTCTGCTTGTCTCATCCAGGTGGTACAGTAAGTAGCTAAGTAGTCATGAAACACTACAGCCTCTTCCTGTGAGTCAGAACATCTATTAGCTAGGCAATTCTCAGGAACATTTACCTTGTAAACTCTTTCCAAGGAAGCTATTAACATCGATTTCAATGTACCTTCCAGTACACAGTGGTGATGCTTTCTCTCTAATAGAACTTTATTGTTTGCCTTCTTGCTCACACAGGTTTTCTGCTTGTATGCATTTGCCTTAACAGCAAGCTGCAGACACAACAGAGGTCAGCAGCGAGAAGTTACTCATAAATTGCCTTCCCCTTTTTCATGTCTCCCTAGTTTTATGCTAAGCTGAATCAAACATAATATTCTTAATAAGTAAATCACACAGTGCAAGATGTGCAGGGAGCAGGAACAACAGAAGAAAAAGCCCTGTCTGCATTTGCTTGGTAAACTTCATCGTTGAAGAATCATACAGCAACTTCTCAACCCTTTATACACATGCAGGCTTGTGTTTGTGGTTGCAGGAAAATCCTTGCAAATTTAAACAGCACATAAACTCCTCACTGTCTAAGAATATTTCTCTGAGGTGCAAGCTGTCTCTATGCTCACTGCCAGGATATTAACTCTGAATCTTAGCACTGACATACAGCCAGAAGTATGGACATCTCTAATAAGTGCATGCTGGTTGTACCTCACGTTTTAGGTCTTCAAGCTCTTTCCAAACAAAACCAAACAATGTGTCACTTCTGTTGGACCTGAAACATCCATTGGCCCTGGCTGAGTTAAAAAGTGCATGTCTGTCTATGTACTTTCCCAGCTGTGTATTTGCTTTTCAGAAGTGCTGAGCATTCTCAGTGCAGGGAGGCTTCCCTTCAGGGTATAGTGAGGGAGGGTTCTCAGAAGGTGTTTGCTTCCACATGAGTGCCAGCCGATGCAGCATGTGCAGGAGACAGGGAGCAGCTGTGCCACCAATGTCACCATCACTGTCCCAGAGCTCCTGTGAGTGAGCTCCAGCAGGAGCGGCAGGTTCTCAGCACTCCCAGGCACCCTGGCAGCTCCATGGGCACAAGTGCAACTTGTTGGTATAGTGGTGCACGGGCAGACTTTCAGAACAGGGCTTCCACAGAGCCACTCATGGCATTTCCAAGGTGCAGCAGTCAAACCTGAGAGTGTGGTTCTGGGAAGTGGATCATTAAGGTCTAAAAGGCAAGAAAACAAAATCTTTAGGACAGCTGATTGTTGTTTGGCTGATGTGCAATTTCATCAACGAGCGACAACAAAACACTGCTCCATGGCACAGCAGGCTTGGGGAAGGTTATGTTCTTACTGCCCCACAGAAAGCAATAATCATATTCCTGATCCTTTTCCTCCAAACAGACTCTGTGTGAATCTGATCTAAACTGGATGCACCAGGAACAGGCTAGACCTAAACCCTCGTTCTGCCTTTTTGCATGGCTCAAACTCTCTCCTGCTGCTGGCTGTTGAAAATGAAGGTGAGCCTGGTGTTTCCAGCATTTTCCTGTGGGCTCTGCACTCATGCCCTAGGTGTTTCTGCGTTTTTTCAGAGGTGTCCACCCTCCCCCAATGGGTAAACAACATTCTTCCTATCACCCCAGGGTTTGGGATTTCTGAATGAATGCAGGAGCAGCATTACTACAGAGTTACTATTATTAGAGTGACATTTTTACCTTTACTGACATTTCCTTTAGTTTACCAGTGTCCCAGAGCCAAGTCAAACAGCCCCACCTCCTCTTACCATTCTTGCTGCTGACAGCTCTCCCCAGTTCACTTTGTGGTCATACATTTGCAGGCAGTGCTGTGCTTTAGCGTTGTGAGACAGTGATGCTCTAAGACTCTGTTCAAGGAGCCAGCCAGGCAGCTCCTCCACCCCGAGCCCAGGCTGCGTGGCCCTGGTGCTCCTCTTTCTCATCACAACTGTGTCTGGCTGTGGTTAGACTTTGCCCCTGCAGCAAGAGGAGCAGCCAGGGGATGTCTGCATCGTCACAGCTGCCTTTCTCAAAACATGCCTCCCTTATCACTCAGCTGGAGGGCACAGGGCTCCTGGGTGGGACAGTACAGCAAAGCTGACCTGAGAGACCATTTAGCAATGTCTGCTTCTCCTTCCCTGCAACATCTGAGATGCCAACACTTTTTCCCATCACAGGGATGGAAAACCAGCCAGGGTCTGCTAGCCACGTATCAAAGTCTATGCAGTTCAACCTGGGTATTTGCACTCTGCCTTCCGGTGACCCAGCTGGGTAAATCTGATCTGCGCTTCCTTTGGTACCCTATGATTAAATGGTTTCATAGCCTCACCAAAATGTGTTGCACAAAGGGAGACCTCCTAAACATCCCAGGTCTGCAGCCCCCACCTTCCTTTGCCATCATCTGCTCTCATGTTTCTATTTGCTCACTATAAATGAGAATGTAGACTTCTTAGGTGGATGCAAAAGAATTATTTTCTATTGGATCTTATAGGAGATTTCTGTAGGAGGAACAAAAAGGCACTGTACAAGATGTGTAAATAGTTATATTGCTCTGATTTATGTTGGAAACACATGTTTTAGTTATAGCTACAGGAACTATAAAAGACAGGATTGCTTTCTTTCTTTCATGAGAAGAAGTTTCACAGCACAAATAAAACATACATTTGCTTATATTTTATTGTGCATTTTCTAGAGAAGGGAGGAAGTAGCATAACATATTGTGCAAAAGAAAGCAAACGTACGCAGATCTGGTTGTTGTCCAGGACCGTACTTCGTGCCAAATGGAAGGTTATTTTCTCCAGAGCAATATATATATTTTTAATTTAAAAATACTGTACTGTAAGAAGCATGTATAGAAAAGCGCATCTGCAACGAGCGTTTAACCTCCATTGAAGCTCATATAAATGCAAGAGGATTGATGGTAGATTGCTGATCATGACTCAGAAGACCTGTTCTTCTTCCAGGTCTTTTTCTCTACGTTTTCATCAAGTTCTCATTGTCAGGCTTAAATTTGACTTAGCTAGACTGTGGAGAGGCTATCTGCAAAAGAAAACAAATCCTTTGGTAATGTTATTATGCAGCCATTACCAGT
Source organism: Coracopsis vasa (assembly GCA_026283785.1). Taxonomy (NCBI): domain Eukaryota; kingdom Metazoa; phylum Chordata; class Aves; order Psittaciformes; family Psittacidae; genus Coracopsis; species Coracopsis vasa. The sequence continues at coordinate 14,688 of JANHGB010031375.1, forward strand.
ATAGATGGAGATGGCTGGGGGAGCTGAAATAAAGGCAAAATGGAGGAATGGATGATGGATAAGAAGAACATGAGGCAACAAGGTAAATTGCAAGAAGGAAATGGGGATTCCAGGAGAGCGCTGCTGCCTTGGGCACCTGAGTCTGCATTTTCCCGCAGAGGGAAACCAGCTCCACGCTGGTAATGTATCGCAGTGATTTGTTTGCAGAGCTAGAGACTCTGTCACACTGGAAATGGTGCAGAGATGAGTCAGGAGTGATTGATAGTCTCTGTGAATTCTGAGCCAGGGGCAGGGTTGGGTGCAGCAGTCACAGTGTAGTTAGGGAAAGGGAGCTGTGCTGCTGCCCAGAGTGTGCATCATATACAAGGTGAGATGAACGTGGGGTGGGGAAGAAAACATAGTCCCTGCAAAACCACACCAGGACTCGCTGTAAGGAGAGGTCGTACAGACGCTTCTATGTGTACAGATGAAGGAGAGGGGCACTGCCAAGCTTTGCACTGTGAGCAGGGAAACGTCTCTTGCCTTGTGCCTTCCCATATTCAGCAGAGAGGACCCCAAAGTAGGGTGAGGCAACCGCATCAGCAAGCAAGCCAGGGCAAGGTCTGTTCCGTGGGAACTTGCAGGAGGCAAAGCTACAGCTGCAGTGGTAATCCAGACTCCTGGTGGCAAAGGCCTGAAGGAAAATCTTGGAGTGAGAGCAGAGAGGAAAGGTTAAATCCTTAAAGCAGTCTGGAAAACAGGCGGGTGTGCTAGCGCAAGGGCTGAGCACCAGCTGGCCCCAGGCTGTGAGTCCAGTGGGCGGTGAGGGCTCTGCTGCTTGTGGGAGGGATGCAGGACAGAGAGGGGAGGAGGTGAGAAGGATGTTCAGGGGTGCAGTGGTGTGGCCCCTGTGTCAGTCTATATCAGCAAGAAGGTATCAGACATCAGTGTGAAACTAAGCTGCGAGAGGGCTGGGTAAATTTACCCTTGGTTAAAATTTAGGTGGCAGCTTTGCAGCTTCAGGAGTGCAACCAGAAAGCAGAGGATCCAGCTGGGCCCTGGGCCAACTCCTGTTCCCGGGGAGGCCAAAGGCACAGCTCCCTCTGACTTCACTGGTAACCAGGGGTTTACTTTGAAAGGGGAGGAAGCAGAGTGCTTGGCTGAAGAAAGACCGAAGTGTAAGGTTGTGCTGGAGGAGTGCATCTCACCCACCCTGCTGCTCTCCCTTCCCAACCTGAGTTTGAGTTGGAGCTGCTCCTGTCTGAGTCAGTACAAGGTGCTCGCTGGTGTCAAGCACTGGGAGTCACTGCTTGCTGCCTGACTTCAGCCTACAGGGAAGGAGGGGAGCAGTGGGGGAGCAAGAGCAGGCACAGCTTGAGTTTTAAGGCACCGCGATGGACATGCATTTGTTCTTAGGCAAAAGCACAAGCCCCAGAGCCCCTTCTAAGGCTTTCACTTGAGAAAAAACACAAAAGGGTCAGACAAATTGGTGTGGCTGCAATCCTACCTTTGGATTTGCCATCATTAGCTCATGTGCAGCCACTAAATCCACAATGGGAAATATCCAGCAGTGTCCTGTCCTGCCTGCTACCTGCCACATGGCAAGCAGAGGATGTGACTGTGCCATGACTGTGGTGTTTTGATGGGTCAGCACAGCACCTCTTCTCATCCACTTACAGGATCTAGTCACTCAATACCTGGCTTTTCTGCCCGGGTGGCAAAAAAGGCTTTGAATGCTGATTGCTCCTGCCTAAAGAGACAGTATTGCTTTTTCTGTCTTTAATCACAGGAAGAAAGGAAACCATTACACAGTATAAAGTCTTAAATAATAGCTAGTAACTCAGATGGTCTCCTCAGTGCTTGCAGCTAGTGTCACAGCCCTCTAGAAATACCCTCAAACACCTCTTACTTACCCCCAGTCCCCTTAGATGAGAAATAGGGCATCTGTTTAATTTTTACATCCCTGCCTGTAGTATTATTTCTTGCATATTTTAAATGAAAGAGCACACACAAGTCTCAGCTGGTTTCTTGAAAGGGCAACAACACAAAGTAAAGGCCAGAAGAAACCCTTGCCAAGATGCTCTGGTATTAGAAGTTCACACCTGCCACAGCAACCCCTTCAAGGGCAAGAGGCAGGACAGCATCCTTTGCTCTCGATGGGCTGTAGCAAGGGTTAAAAAGAAGGCAATCAATGCACTGAGTTATAAATGGGCTTAGCAGAGTAGCTAGTTGAGATCTCACAGGTGAACCAGTCACAGTAAACTCACTGTTGCAAACAGGGGCTGTCTGCAGAGCAGGAGCTTCATCAGAGGTAATTCAGTAATCGGTGCCTGCAGCCAGCTGGTACTCTGCACACCTTCCAATGTATGCTATTCTGCTCACTGAGCAAGGATCTGCTCTTTCACATGCAGACACTATTCATGGGGCAATGAAAGACAGTTTTGCTCTTTAGAGCCATGCCTGTTCTGTCCCTTGCATGCAGATTGCTTTCTGCAGCGATTGCAGACTTTTGCATTATTTTGAGCACTGTAATAATTTAAAGCCATGGTTAGATGTGGTACCTTGGCCAGGAAATTCTGGATTTTTCATAATTCCCATCGCATAAATCTTCAGGCCTTCATTTGTTGTTTATACACATGATGTCTTCAGTACAGAGGTGCATACATAAGGAATACATATGTGTACATATGCATCTCTCTGTTCCAACTGCCAAGACTTGTATAACAACTATAAGCAGCCACTTAATCTGTTGAGAGCTTTCTTTCTGTCTCTCTGTTTCTGTATTAGCATCCTTTATGTACGCTACATCTTTGCTGTCAGCCCTTCAAAGTTAGGGAATCTTGTCTCCTCCTATCTGCAGAAAAGCACCTACCATGTTTTAGAACCCCGTGCCAATAAATAAATCAAATAACAGCTTGCACCAGAGATCTGGGACTCTCCACAGTTGTTTTTATCTTCAAGTGAATGATGTGTGGTGCAGAAAGCTGCTGAGCTTGCAGCCTTGAAGATTGAAGTCCTTTATTTACCCGCTGAACAGATAAAACAAGGGTGACAGCAGAGCAAGCTTCCCAGCATTGCCCCATGTGGACTAGGACGAACTCCTTCCAGCAACAATTCAATCTCCCGGCTCTGTCTTTGGTATCACGCCAGCTGTGACAGCGGCTTTTTGTGATAGCAGTTTCTTATCACCGAAAACTGGCCATGAAAGAGCTTCTCTCCCAAAGGTCAACAAACAGATGTGCATGAAAAGGAAACCTTACAAATGTTTGAATAGTTCCTGATGTTTAATTGTACCCGAGGGTTGCACCACTGGTGTCAAGCATGTGGTCGCTTTCCTACAGCAGTACAAGAGGATTAACTACGTGAGGGCCACATGCAGCACCCTGACTGACTGAAACAGGGCAACATGATTAATGTCAAACTGCTTATTAAACATAGAATCATAGAAGCATAGAATTGTTTAGGTTGGAAAAGACTTTAAACCAAATCTGACCATAGACCTGGCTCTGCCAAGTTCCCCACTAAACCATGTCCCTATGTAAGTGTCACATCTACACGTCTTTTAAATACCTCCAGGAATGGTGACCCCACCACTTTCCTGGGCAGCCTCTTCTAATACTTGATAGTCCTTTTGGCAAATTTTTACTTTTTCATAACAACCCATTTAAACCCCCTGGTTTTTAATACCCCCTGGCGCAACTTGAGGCCATTACCTCTTTTCCTGTTGCTTGCTACATGGGAGAAGAGACTGACCCCCACCTCACTACAACCTCCTTTCCGGTAGTTATAGAAAGCAATAAGGTCCCCCCCTTGAGCCTCCCTTTTCCCAGACTAAACAACCCCAGTTCCCTCAGCCGTTCCCCATCACACTTGTGTTCCAGGCCCTTCACCAGCTCTGTTGCCTTTCTCTGGACCTGCTCCCGCATTTCAATGTTTGTCTTGTAGTGAGGGGCCCAGAGCTGAGCACAGTCACATCCAGGACATGGAGTTGGCGGTCCTTCTGTCTGGTGCAGGGCTGCTCTGTCCTGCAGGGTGCAAGGTGGGATGTTGAACCATTTTCATACTCTGCAGAGCAGGCTTTACTCTCTATGCCTGCTTCAGCTAGGAGGTACCTCCTTTGCTTGTAACGCTCTTGTGAAGTTACCTTGCTAAACCCAACAGAGACCTTATCCAACCCTCCAGCTTGGCACAGGGTGTTCAGCCAAGCTTGGGCCGTGCTAGCCTTAATACCTGGGAGTGAAGTGTATGTTTGAGTGTTTCATTGCACAGGGAGGGACTGCACAGGGAGTTCAGACCTTGTTGCCAGCCGGCAGAGCAATAAAATCAAGGCCAGCACACACAAAGGAAGCTGAAAGAGGACAAACTTTTATTGAATAAAAGCATTTTGCAGAGAAAACCGGAATTATTTCAGTAAATCAGATGAAAGGACAGGCACATATAGCAAAAAAAAAAAAAAAAAAAAAAAAGGGAAGGAAATTGCTGGAGAGCATTTATTTCCAGAAGAATGAAATTCTCCTTTTTGCCCTCTGGCGATCAATGGCAAAGCCACAGTGTATTTCACTGGGAACAGCAGAGCATGCCTGGAGACCTTCCCGAGAGAAAACAATAATCTTTAACAATTTGCACTGCAGCAGTAGAGAAGGTCACCCGCTCTTCGTGGGGGTAGTGTGAGGGTAGGTCAGGTACAGGTCACAGATTTCTGTTTAAACAGATCCAGCAGCCCCTGGACCCTTCAAAACTGATGGTAGCAGCCCAAATATCATAGCTGTTATTCCAGCTCAAAGGTTGGAATAAGTGAGTACGTGTAATAACTTGCTTCTCTGTCAGCTCTACAGTCTGCTCACCCCAAAGCCTGGTTTTGTGGGTGCAGGGAATTTCCTACATGTGAGGTGTGCACACCAGCATCAATAGGATTTTGAAGCTGAATTCAGCTTTGAATTAATGACCTTTCTATCACACATTCCTTCTGGTTCTTCCCTTCATTTTAAAATGCCAGAGAAATCAATAACCAAAGCTAAGGTAACAAAAGATTAAATTTTACCATTCTTGCTGGATTTGCAACCCTTCTGAGAAGACTTATTGCAATTGTGCTATATCTCTGCTGCATAATAACACATCTCACAGCTGCATATCGTGCTATCTGACTATGGGACCATATAATGGACTCCATCTTCTCAGGCTTAACAAATTTATTCACAGAAAAAGATAAAGCATGTGCAGAATTGCCCCTTTCTGAAATAAAACTCCATAGAAAGAAGATTATGAATTTCTCTAAAGCTGCTTTTTCGAAGGATGCTTAGTATTTATTTTTGCTAGCAAGCAAGGTAGATCTCACCAGTTTGACTCCTAATGACAAATCTGATCTTGCAGCTTTCTACATCTTCAAAAGTGACAATTTCTCCCTTAACCTAACTCAATTTTCTGCTATTATTGAGCCTTTTTCCATGTATTTCAGCCACAGAGCTTTTTTAAAACATTGGAGCCTTGCATGCTCCTTCTTTGTTTTGAATCCTATAGGATAAATTCTGCTGCCTCCATGTCCTCATGCTCTTTGGACTCATATTCTGATCCCATATAGAGGCTGGGGTTAGATTTTTCCTTCCCCACATTTTTAACACTCACATCTTTTATTGTGAGGTTTTTTGTTGTGAAAATTAGATGTCTGAAAATAGAACCAAATCCTTTAAGACATGCAGAACCATCAACCTTTAAGCTAAGGAATTTCATTCTCAAGCAGTTATTCAATCCCAGTGATCTAAAATGCTATGGCTTATAACCTCGAAGCCCTGGAAATTTGTATTTGATTAGCAGCCCAGATCAAACAATTTTCTGGTGCACCTCTTCCTACATCCCAGCAGAAGATACCTTTGTTTCTAGTGAAATAATTAAAGGCTTTTTGATTTTGTTTTATAAGCAATGGCGTGGTAACAAAGGGCTCTGCCTGTGCTGAGCACTTTTGAAGGGCCGTGCAGCAAGGGTGTGCAAGCTCCCCTGTGAAATTCTGGGCTCTCAGTGTGAAGGAACAAGGTGTGTTTGTAAACGCAGCAGCCAGTACTTGGCTTCTTTGCAGCTCTTTTACAAGAAGCTGGTCAGCATTGAGCAGGATTGCCTAGGAAACGCAGCAGCAGAATTACTGGGCTGGCTCTGTGTTCCTGGGTGGGGGAAAGAAAAGGAACTGAACAAGCTCAGCAAAGACTGCCTGGCAAGTTTGTTTTCAAGTATATTGATGAATAAAGATCTCCAACTGCAAATCTGACGAGCCTGTAACACAGGAACAGAAGCAGGGAAGAACATAGCATTTTTGCATCTCAGGGCCTAACACAAAAATAAGAAATTTAAGGACTGGTAAAGTCAATGTGCATGTGCCTAGTATGCTTTTCTTTTCTCTGTCAATCTACATGAAGGGACGTTTCAGGCCCCAGACTCTCTTTGGGCCCAATTAGGCAGCTGTAATTTACTTGCTGCCACTGCTGTCACTTCCATTTTGATGCTCTTGTAAATAAATTCCTTAAAAAAGAGATCAGTGATTATTTATCCAAGCCTGAAATTTTTAGAGCTCTTGCTTTATGGCAAAATAATCAAACGTCAAGCTCTGACCTGACTTGGCCCTCCACATGGTGACATACTGAAATATCTGTGCTCATATTTAGCATTGAAAACACTTACTAGAGAAGGGGTCCAGGCACCATGCTGGACCCTGGCAAGGTCAGGGAACTGTGACAAGACGGGGTATCTTCTATTGGAGCTGACACACCATTGTCCCTGCTCAGTGCTGCAAGAGGACACGGGGCAGAAGATGTAGTAAAAAGTCCTTCCTGCCCCTACATTTGCTATGATGTGCGGTGCTCTAGCTGGCATCCCCCAGCTGCCCTGGCACTCATTCACATGTTCCTGCTGTGTTTGCATACCTGTGTGGCAAAGTTACCTGTGGTAGAGCAGAAATGTCATAAGCTAGCTCCCAAGCAAGATGCCTAAGTACAGCGTTGACTTTCCGCTCCCTAGTCATGCCTCGAACTGCTAATGTTCTCTGAAATCTGGGTCCTTAAGTCCTATGTACAAAATGATGTGCCATCTATGCACCGTGAACAGACAGGATGATTAAATAGTGGATGAATTGCATTTGTGATAACACTTCATATATAAAGAGCAAAAAGAGAAACCTGTCAGACATAAAAGGAAATACTTCCCAAGAGACTTTTATTAACTGAAAGTGCCAACAGCCTTTTAAACAGAGCGACCTCACTTTGATGCCTTTGCCACAGCTTTTCATGCCAGCTGACACTGTCCTGGAGACATCCTTTAGGTGTCTAGTCATTCCACAGGGACATTGGAATTGGGTTATTGAGGATGTTCCCAATTATCTCCATTATTCTTATTTTCTATCATTAGGGCAGCTCTGGGAGCTCTACAAAAATAGAACTGGACAAAAAATAATTGGGAGCAAATTAATGACAAAAGATGCAGCTTTGTCCTTCAAGATGGCCAATTAGAGGTTTCTGTTTTATCACTGCATTTTGATTTGCTTTCATATCTGTGCCATTTATCTTGCCTAGCTATCTAAATATAAGATGCAGACAACAAACAGTCAAGGAAAGCTTTTTTTCTATGAGGTACACAATGCCTTTCAGTCTGCTTTGGCTACTTTTCTCAGTTGATATACATATCAAATGTTATTGGATATGACCTTCTACTCCTTGTGCTGGAGGGCGGTTAAAATCTAGGCCTGAATGTGGGATCCTTCTTTATTATGAATAGTCCTGGACATGCCACCACGTAAATTTTGTAAAGTTTGGGAGTTTATGTAAGGTTTGTCTTTGCCTTCCTGGGATTGGGCAGTGCATATGGCTTATGTCAGCATTAGTAAGGTTATCACAAAGGTTATCTTGGCTAAATTATAGCCCTTTGTTTATCCACGTGGTTAGGTATGGTGCAAACAGCAGCACTGTCAGTAAAATCTTTCTTCTGCCCTCAACCCTGACCTGGAGGTACCAGACCCGGAAAGGTTACGTGGCTTCATATGAAAGTAGCTTTGAAAGGGCTGTGAATTAAAGCTGACACTTTACCTGAAATACCTGCCCCCAAATTAGCTGTGAAAAATCAGGGAACCAGCAGAAGATGCCACTATGTCTTTATCTAGCCGCTCACTGTGGTCAGTGAAGCTTCTCCTTGCCCTAGGAACTCATGCGTAACCTGTCCTAAAGATAACAAAACCTGCAGTTGAAAGGGAATAACTGGAAGTATTCCAGGAGGGCTGGGGATAAAAAAGCCATTCTACAGCACATGAACATGATCTAGGCCTATAGACAGTAAGGGACTGCTTGCTGCTCCAGCAGTCCTAAATCATGCTGCAGTGGGCTTTTATTCTGTAACCACAAAACACCCTGCCATCCCTCCCTTATGATCTCCTCTGTCCACACTTGAAGGTGAAATGGCAAAGTCCATGCTTACAACCAACCATATTTAACATCCTCTTTCATTACATGCATTTAGTTAAAGATGGAGGACTTGTGATCCACTTTTGAAGCAGAATCTCCTTTTGTTCTTGCTTCTTCTCAGATTGCCCTAAAATCACCTGCTAGGTGAATTATCAGCTCCTTTTTTCCTTACCCACTGCATAACACCCTGCATTTTGCAGGGAAAATTACATTTCAGATTCAAAATTTCTGACTCAGATCCACTCTTTCACTCTATTTATGAGGCTTTTTCCTGACCCTGTATGTGACAGCATGCCTCAAGCATAAAGTCACTGAAGTAAAGTGGTGCTAATCTGCTGTGCATCCCGAATCTGGCTTGCTGTATATGTACCGATGTGTACGCATGCCTGAGCACTTGCAAGTATGTGTGTAATCTAGCCAAAAAGAGGATCTAATTAGAGCTAACCAAATACTGGAAGCAATTATTTTTCTCTTAATAAATTATTCAGTGCATTTTGTCTTTGTTCATCTCAAACTATTCAGCAAATAGTATTTGAATGGTGCTAGAGCTGGTAGGCTACAGCAGAAATGCTTATTTGAATAGCATATTCAGTAAGGAAGATCAACATTTGTTAAATAATGTCTTTGGCAAATAATATTCATCCAGCACTAGTTCTAATTGATCAGACAAGAAATGCACACAGCACATGGCACTTGTGGATGGCTTGGCAAGTGCTCGGGGAGCTGATCCTTTCTGCTCTTCCTCCTTCTCCCCCAGTACAAATAAATGCACAGTTGCCTGTTGGCATTGATGTGTGTGAGCTGGGCACACACCTCATGCCCCTGGGTTGCTGGTACACCCCACACATGCATGCACATTCCCTTCCAAGTCACAGGCAAGACAACATCCTTTGGGCAAGTGTCCCACAGCTAGAGACAGATATCCAGACCTCAGCATGCTGTATTGGGCTGCTGAAATGAGCCTGTTGGCTTGCAAGCTTGCAGGCTCTTTGCTTACATTCTTGCCTGTAGTTAGCGTCAGGCGTATGGGCAAAAGGTCTACCAACACAGAGGTGGGTGCTTTGCCTCCTACTTTGTCCTTAACTGATGTGGTGGCAATGCCCATTGTCTTGGACTAGCATAATAGAAGGAAGAAGAAGACAAACAAAAAATCCTCGTTTACTAAACTGGAAAGTTGCAGGCATACAAGTAATTTATTGGAAAAGGAGGAGAATCTTACTTGCGGCAGGAGCTGATTTCAGGGACATGAATTGATACAGGTTTTGTGGTGATTTTATGCCAGACATTATGGAGACACGCCACATCCTTGTTAAATTTTAAGTTTTTTGTTTCATTTCCCCGTCCTTTCCAACCCTAACCATTCTGTGAATCTATGATCTTCACCTCTTTTTTAATTATTTAATGAAAACAAACCCCAAACAAATCCAAACTCCTCCTTTCCACATGACATTCCTTCCTGTGCAGCCTTTCATCAGGAAAGAACTGTTTTTCTTGGAAACGTCGAGCTAAGCCTTTGAAAAAATCAGCTGTCATTGGCTGTGTGAAACGTCTTTCTTCTTTTTCAAAGCCAAACCTCAAGGATACCTTGTTTAGAAACTTCACATCTGCTTTATTTAACAAGATCCAGGGACATACAATTCAAATTAGATTATTACTGTGTTTTGACGGTACTGTTATTAATAGGAAAATAGAAGTCATCAAAAAAGATCAATGCAGAGTAGAGAAGTCAACTGAATAAAACCTGCACTCTTCTCAGTCAGTAAAGAGGATTTGCTGCATTTTTCTGTCTCCATCTGCAGGCAAAGCATCGTCCCCTGACAGTAATCCCAGTCTGGCCCAGGGTTCTTCAGCCAGGGTGGATTTTGCCATCCCTGATGGTGAGGACTACGGGCCACCAGTGCCATTGCTGCTATTCAACCATCAGCCAAACTGCTTTTGGTCTGAAGTCACTGCTCTTACTCATGACGAAAGCAGGCAGAAATGAGGTTCTGCAGCTAAAATTAGGTTGTAATCAATCTTATGCAGCATTAATCACTCTTGTTAATAAGCCCCTCCAGCCACATTTAAATCAAGCTATAAGACCTGAACCAGCACACAAAAGGCTCCATAAAATCAGTCCGAGTTATCCCCCCCATAGTGACTAATTACTTTAATTAATTCAAAACCCGATTAAACAAAATTATGCTGAAACAGAATAATTTCCACGAGTCTTCAGAAATGCTGCTTTTGTAAAATGCTGCTTTTTGTGGAAATTTTAGGTTTTTACGTGCATTTCAGGGTTTTTTTTCAATTTAATCTAAAACTTGCCTTCCTCATTTCTGATTTCATAAGAAAGCCTGTGCCCTGAGGGCTTGCTTGCCCATCATGTGCTGTGGTGATTGTTGGCTTATTCCTGAAATAGCACATAGCTGCCCTGGCCTCTCCTCACAGGAGGGACTGAACAGAAATTGCTGAAAATGGGGAGCACCAGAGATGACTCCGAGCAGAAGCCTCAAGCCTCAAATTCCCTGCAGTTTCAGAAAGCTTGGCTAAAGCATCTTGACCACTGAGGCTTGGTCATCCAGGCTAAAAATAACCACCCTCATCTACCAGGGATCTACAGAACCATTTTTAACTCGCTCCAGTGGAAATTAAGAAATTTGTTGTTTGGCTGTTGCTAAGGAGGCATCTGCGATGCTCTCCCAACCCAGGTTAACGCAGCGCTACATTGCTTTCCCTTGAAATGCAGAGAGGCCTTACTGACATGGGAAGCCAGGGGCCGGGTGCACCCCTTGGCTGGGCTGATTTTGGAGCTGGAATCAGATGGAGTGGGATAGCCTCACAGCATGGACACTGGTCTCAAGGCTGACCCGTGCTGCTGCCAGTGGTTATGGGCCAGAAGAAAAAGCTCATGCAACTGCAGAAAGAAGAGGGAGCATACTCACTGTTAGGGCATTGCAATCAACTGCCCTTATAACACAATAAAACCATCTTCCAGGCAGGTTATGTGGCCCCACTGTGCCAGGAACCCATGTCAGCCCCTGCCCCAGTGATGTTGCAGCAGCTCCCCGTAGCCCTGCCCTGCCTGACACAGACCCCAACAGGTGCCCAATGCCTAGCAAAGAGGCTAGGGCTGCCTCTTTGCCCCTGGCTGCCTTGCTCCTGGCCAGGCACTTCTATGATGGACGGCCATGGGGATCCCCATCCCTTTCTCCCTAGGAGGAAAACACCCCCTTGTTTGAGCATCGCTTCATTGCACGGGTATGCAATTAACAGCCTTATTTTGGTAAGTGAGTGGGTTTTGTCACCTTTGACAAGAGTGGCAAATTCATTCCAGCCCATGGGTAATGGAACATTAGCAGGGGGTGCAACCAAAAATGACAGACCCGCATTTTGAGCTAGGCTTAACTGTTGTGGAAAATCAAGGTTCAGATGAGTACTGAGCTGCAGTGTAAAATTATTCAACATTAAACTATTATAAAATAGTTAGCAATATTGTAACTCAACAACAAAAATAACTGAATATTAGTAATTGGTCACTGATGTGGTTGATATCCTCTGTAGTCCTCTAAGGAGAATAAGTATTATTTGCAGTCCTGAAGATGCTAATGACCTCAGACGCTGGATCAGAGGCGTGGTGAAAGCAGTACGTAGAAATATTCTCTTTTCTCTGGTGTATAACAAGTGGAAAAAAGGGAGAGAGACTGCAAGAAATAGTAACCAAGAGGCATGAAACATAGGAAACTGCTCAGGGAAGTGAAAAATATCAGGGAAAGAAACCAAAACAGTTTGCCTTTAAGAGAAAGAAAGAAAGAGTGATGGGATATGTTATTGGATGGGGATTGGGAAATTGATAGGAAAAAGTGGATGCACTGGATACATATTTCCGTTTTGCAGTTGGAAAGAATTTATATCCTCATTTTAAATGACAGAAAATACTTTTTGCTAGTAGATAGAGTGAGTGCTGAATAACCTTTATATCTGTACCTCCAGAGAGGTTATGGGGCCAGGGCTGTGAAGGACTTGACTGCAGGGATCACAAGCCTATCAGTACTAATGCCAAGCAGTTCCTAGATGCTGGAAGTCCTGCAGGAAACTGGGCAAAGGCTAATTTTATGCCAGTAATTCCAAAAAGGGAAGGGGATGAGTTGGGTTTCTCCGTGCCGGTTAGCCTGACATCAGTCTGGAGTGAAATAATGGAAAAGCTGATATGCGATTCAGCTGATAAGAACAGAGGCAGGAGGAGAGTGTAATTCATACCTCTGAACATGTGGAAAACCTGAACAGAAAAGCTTATACCCTAGTGTCCATGCTTAAAAATTCTCGTTGAAAAAATGGAAGTGTGGAGAAAGCAGTTACGAAATGATGCACAGGCCAGAGGAAATGCCTTGCAAGGAGAGACTTGGAGATTAGCTTGTCAGAAAGGAGATGGAATGGTGGCTGAATTAAAATTCATAAGTAACTTCACAGGGATAAAATGGCAAACCCTAAAGGGTTACTTAACCTGGCAAAGCAAGACAAAATGAGAAACAATGGCTGCGAATCAAAGCCAAATCAGTGCACCTGACAGAAGGCTCACATTTTAACAGCGAAGATGATTAACGAATGTGATGGATTCTCCATGTTTTGATGGCTGCAGATCAAGACTGAGCTGCCTTTTGAATACACAGGCTTTTAGGCTCAGTGCAGGAAAAAGTGGTTAAAATTAAATGACCTGTGATATATATGCAACGTGTCAGACCGAACAGTCTGTCTGATAGTCCCTTCTGGCCTTAAACTGTGGGCAATACAAGCCTGAAAGATAAATCTGGTCCCATATGGTTTTCATAGAAAAGTACTTTAATATTTTTCTTTTTCATTTCCTTGTTGCAGGGGTGTGCAGTGTTCCCGGCTCAGTGTGTCACTCACTGGGGAAAGAACGTGTGTGCCAATGTGCCTCAATCATGGTGTGACCCATCTCTCATGACACCCGTGTGAAGGAGAGTCAATCTCTGCAGCACAGGAGGCCCCATGCAGCATTTTTTGCAGTGCTTATATGCACACAGAAGCCCCCTGCCTAAGCTACCTCCAGGGAGCAATTCATTGACAAAATACTGAATCCACCCCATAATCCCTGTGGGTCTCATGGGAAAAGAAGGCAGCTAGAGACAGGTTTCAATCTGATTAAGCTGTCATAGCAGACCCCTTCACTCCCAACTAACTCCTTATCTGTTGCAACCTCTTGTCTGGATAAGAAATGTTCTAAAGATACCTTAGAAGGTGAACTGCACTATAAGAATCTGCACCTATATCAAGGCAAAAGCATCTCAGAGACTTTGATGCTGCTGAAATCCATTAGGCATTTCTTTTGGCAGTAGAATAAGGGAAGCAGAAGGAAGAATTACCCCCACGCATGCAGCCTGTACCAGGCAGAGGGAGAACAGATGACAGTGGAGAACAGCACAGCCCCAACAAGCCACATTCTGTCCTGGGCATTCTGTGGTCTGAAAGACCCTGCTGGTTTGAGTGGGGCTGCAGAAGGCACAGTGTGTAGACTACAGCCCCCTGGCTATCACAGTTGCTCCTGCATGCAGGTAGAGTAATGTTCGGTATCTTGCTGTTACAACAGATACCGTGTTGTGAGGGTTTGTCTGCTTCCACCTACGTGACTAAAAAGCCCTGCTTTAATAGCCTCTTCAGACATTCTGCACTGCTAAAAACCAAATGTTTCACTGCAGACTCGTATGTCGTCTGTTGCACAGCTTGGTGAAATACTTTGCATGGTAAAAAGTGCCTGAGAGGGGAGCTTATGTGAAATGAGTATTTGAGCAGAGGTGGCTAATCCCTTCAACTGACAGTTGATAGGACAGGTTAACTGCAGGAAAGGTTTGATGTATGTAAAGCAAAGTGCTCTGTCCTTTGCAGTCTGCTGCTGCTACTGCACTTTAAGCAGTACATTTTTCCCCATTGTCATCCTGTGCTCTGTTTTTTGCTCGTGTGTGAGACATTTGCCTCAGCCTGATTTTTTTGCCTGTCTGAATCTCTTTACTATCACTTTACAAATCACACACAGGGCTTCTTTTGGGTACAGTGTAGCAAATATTATTTATTGCCATTCTACTGTGCTAGGTACTGTACCAACATATTTTGAAGTGGTAGGAATATTTTCCCTGTCGTATTCCAGACACAATGCTAGAGGCAAGAAGTTGATTTTATGGAAAGAAACAAGCTCACAGGCTATTTTTTTTATTCTTCCTCCCAGGTCCACTGTTTTGCACCTCTTGCAGCCATTTGCACCTGACTGAAAAGAAAGAGAAGAAAGTGTAAAATGCCACCCATTTTGCACAGATGGGGATGAGTGCATAATTGAGAAGGTGATGAAGGAATCTGGCTACAGGGAGGGAGGTATCACCATGTATAATTAACCTATAGAGCTGCACACTGAGATGTGCAGATGTGAAAGTGCTAGGGAAGGCTTCTGGAGGAACAGCTATTGAGGCTGGAGGGCTCCATATGTGCTTATGCACTATGACCTGTCCCTTTTCACCTCCCTGGTACCAGTTTTGATGCGTTTCATAAACTCAGCCAGGAAGGGACAATTGTGATCTTATTATTTAACTGCGATATTATTCTTTTCCCAAAAAATTTTGATTCTGAGCATGATAATTAAGTTTGAGGGGCACTTTCAGGTTCTGTGTCCTGAGAAGTTCCCCAGTCTTGATCCAGAGATGCAAAACAACCAACTTACGATGTTTGCTGGTGACATTATCAGTGATCCTTGCTCTTAAGCACAACAGTCTTATTTTACTTTACACTGTGAACTTTGCAGTTTAGCAGATTCCAGCAGTCAGATTTTGTTAGGTTTTTGTTGGCTTTGTTTAAGAATTATCCCCACTGCAATCTGAGGCGTTACCGTAGCCTAAATCTAGTGTAATTCAGTAGTAAATCATGCCTGTGGAGCAAGAAAGGATGTGTCTGTCACGCTAATATTGTTTTCCTCTGTCATTCACGTGCCACCTTAATGTTCCCTTCACATGTTGTTTAGATATCACCATGGTTTTGCAATATCGTAATACTAATGCTAGAGGGAAGAATAAGATAGTGCACCCGTTTTGTAACTTGTTTAATTCCTCGTTGAAGAGCTTGACATAATTGAGAATGACTGCAGATCTGTTGTTATAATTAGAATTTGGTCTTTAGCCCTAGGCTTTTCCCCTTCAGGGGGGTTGATTGGAGGCTTGGGAGGCCTCACATCTCAGCATGCTATTTCCTGAAGCCTCTTTCATCCCTGCTGCTAAGTCTATACTGAGTGACTTGGAAGGTAAAGAAAGACTGAAGCTGTACAGGCTGTGCAGAAGCTGAGCAAGAAAGTTATTTGTGCAAAGGCAGAGATAGACCAAACCAAGCTTTCCACGGTCAGCAGAGCAGCCAGGATTTTCTGTCACAAAGGGGCACCAGCATCTTCTGCTGAACATTGTGGTAAACCTCTGGTTAGCACCTCCTGGGCAAATACGATAGGAACAAGAGAGGGAGGGGAGGAAAGGGGAAACAGCCTTCTGGTGTCTGCAGGGAGGAGAGCTTTCTGTGCATGCAAAGGATTTCCCAGACTCATTTTTGTACAGCTGGCCAGAGCAAATCCATGTGGGCTGAAGTGCTGCAGAATTACCACCAGCACGTCAGGGTCAGCTGCACCTGGACCACAGGAGAGAAGTTAGGGGGCAAGGCTGCAGTGTAGTCATGCTCCCATCTCCCAGGCACATTAGTAGCCGCATCACCACTGCAAGCCACCCCGTCAGTTCCCTCTTATAGGAAGGGAGCTTTTTGCACCACAGCTGAACTTGAGAAACCATCTTTTTATAGAGTTTTGTTTTGGTCTGGGACACACTGGAGTGAATTCTCAGCTGCTGTAAATTAGCACCGCTGCATGGTCTTGCATTACACCAGCTGGGGCAAGGCCCTTATCAGAGTTTATTTAGAGAAATGGGCATGATCTTTGAGAACGATCACACTGCTTGAGGAGGCAGTGGAGTAACAGAAAATGGGGCTGGAAATGTGTTATGGTGTCTCTTCTCTGCTGAAGTACACGCAGGCAGTGCAGGTATCCATCAGTCGTCTCTGAATCGTCAGGTACCTCCCCATGCTGTCATCAGAAACACACAGCTGCAAAAGTCATGTGTCCCACAGACTGCAGTGGGTCCAAATGCCATTATATGTGTGCGCAGCAAGCTCCCCACAGTGTGGCATGCATGCCTATGT
Source organism: Coracopsis vasa (assembly GCA_026283785.1). Lineage (NCBI taxonomy): Eukaryota > Metazoa > Chordata > Aves > Psittaciformes > Psittacidae > Coracopsis > Coracopsis vasa. Next base: position 31,316 of record JANHGB010031375.1, read on the forward strand.
GCTTGCAACACAGGCTTATGCATATGTGTGTCCAGTTTCATATATCCACCCAACCTGGACCTGTGAAGCCTCTCAGCTTCACAGAAGTATAGTTCCACTGAAATCAGAGAGCATTTACAGTGGGCTCTCCAGGATGCCTTGATCCATAACAAAACTTCTTTAGGCTCTTCAAAACTTTCATCTGGCTGAATACATCCCCGCTTCTCCGCTCCTCTCCTTTCCTCCTTGCACAAACACATCACTTGTTGGTGACTTTGCTGTGAAAGTCCCGCCGCCCCTCCCCAGGAAGTCTAGACTCTGCAGAGTTGGAATGTGCCTTATTGATCTGTCAAGCCATTATATCTGGCCATTAGATTCACATGTACTCTTTCGAGATTAGCTAAATCGCTCTGCAAACTGTTAATAGGCAATTTCACAGACCCAGCTGTCCAAAGATAACAAGAACAGCTCGGAAAAGAGAGTTTAGCTACTGATCTGTGACTGCGGAGGTCTTGTAAAGCTTTCAAAACGGGCTATGAGTGAAGGCGATTGGTGAGGAGCAAGGGCAACCCAGATCTCTCAGGATATAGCCCTTACACCTATTCTGTTGATTACATGTCACTCACTTCAATAACCTGGTATTATTTGCTTGACCTTTGGCCAAAGGCAAGGGGTAAGTCCGGCAGGAACTCTCCTGTACCTCCACGTGAAGTTGCTGGATAAAGATGCATGAGGAGCTGCAGGGCTGAACAAAATAACTTCACTTCCTGTGGTGAAGCCTTAAGGCTGAATTTCAGGGAATGACTGACATTTCCAGCAGCTCTCTGGGGTCTCTGGGGATCCCTGGAAGCAAAAGTGTGCCGAGCCATATGCTTCTCCAGGAAGCGGCCCAGGTCATGGTCTGTTAAAGAGAGAAGCATTGTCCATTGTGATTACCTACGCTCTCAGCTGCACTTTGGAAATCTTCAGAAGGGAAAATGTCAAACCCAAGCGCTGATGGGGAAACAGATGCCTCTCCCTATTTAAATACGAGGTCATGGTCTCTTTGGGAGAGCAATACATGAATCTTTGAGCAACACAGGCATCCAGAGATGGACCCTGAGCATTGCCCTCTGCAGAGAGCTCAGAGCAGGACCTCCCAAGGATGGCATGGAGCAGCAGAAACGCCAGCCTGCCTGTGTCAGGCACCCAATGGCTGCCGCTGGACCAGGATGACTGTGGGGCTGTGTACAGTGTCAGCAAGCTGTGCCTGTGCTACAGTGCGAAGGTGTGCCCACAGCTTGTGCAGATGGTGCACAGTGGTTACATGCGAGCTACCTGGGAGTCACAGCAATGTGGGATTCCATGGTAGCCAAGCACCAAAGAGTTTCTACATGAGTTTTGCAGCTGGCTTGGAGACACGCTGCCAGGAATGGGAGTGCCTGAGCTACCTAATTTCACTCCAGCTGAGAATGTGTGTACAAAATACAGTGATGCCTTTCAGACATACCCCACTGCATGCCTGGGTGCTGCTGGTGCCCGTGCTGCTAATTTCTCCTCTGGGGCCAAATGGGTAGCAAACACCCTTGCTTATGACACAGATTCATAGATCTAAAGAATTTGCCAAGCATAAATTGAAGTCCAGGGTCACATCGCTCCATCTACCCTTTTATTCTCCAGGGAAGCCTGTTTGCCTCTAACTGTGATTCCCTCTGGAGAGCTGCCAAAACATATTTCTTGGCAAGGCTTGGGTCTTCCCACCAAAACGTTGTTATCTTTTCATAAGAAAAAAGGGAGGCAGAAAACTCCCCAATTCCTTGGCAAATAAACAGGCCTCCCTCAGAGACTTACTCATCCTAAGGCCATAAAGGAAGGCAAAGAGAAAGCCATGAAAGATGTTTTTCCCTCAACTTATAGAGCAGTTTGGCTCCCATGTTTCCTTTCCTCATCAGTAGGAATTCAGAAGAGCGGCTAAAGATAAGGAATAGGTTGTCTTAGTGGCAGGACAGCCTCTACGTTGCCCTGTCTTGTGTATCTTGCTCATGCTCCTGGGGTCAAGCTGACCTCTGCAATTGACCCTTTAGGTCAGATGGAGTGGTATCACTCGATGGATGTGGGATTTTCCCCCCTTTCCTTTGCAATGTGAGGCCTGGCCAATTTCCAGACTCATCTGGGAGTTTTACAGCAGGGATTGAGGACACTGGGGATGCTTGTGATTGCTGCTGCTCTCTTCCTGTGGCTCACGAAAGCTGTGGCTTTTGTTCTTTGCTGTTTGTCTTGAGCTTGTTACAGAGCCCTGGGAAGCATTTTGTGGCCATGGGATGGATGCTCTGGAGACCTGTCTGAACTAACCATCTGCCTGTGGTTATGGTAGACTAAGGTTGACCTGGGACCTTTCTAATTCCAGCCTTGCTGCCTGGCATGACTCCTGGTGTAATGCAGAACACAGCATTTCACCAGTAACTCCCACCAGAAGGAACTACTCTTCTTTGCTTTAGCGATGATTGTACAGAGCCCCAGCATCAGGACAGCAAGTGAGTGCTTCCTTGCACTGAGTATTTTTGTTCCTTCCCTTATTCATTAAGGGGACGAGAAGTGAAGGGTGATGGGATCAGCTTCTTTCCCACTGCCTGGAAAGCAAGGTAAAAGTGAAGCCCTCCTGGGCCAGAGGAGAGAGCTGGGCTGTGTCAAGGGTTGCAGGGGGACTAGTGGGGCTTTTCAGTACAGCTGACTCTAAATATTGTAAGTAGGATCCTGGACAGATTATTTACACCATCACTGCATTCATGTCTTATGGAAACTTGGTGGCCCAGGTCTTGGGGCTCAGGTTTCCCACCTGCTGGGAGCTTTTAGTCACTAAAGCGACTACAGGGTCACTGACTTCTGCATGGGGCATGGAAGCGTGTAAATTTTGCTCCACCATTTCAGCTGTACTTCCTCCAGCCTCCTCGTATCTAGCCTTCCCCAGGAACTGAGGGCTTAGAAACAGGGGCAGGTGAATCCCTGCCAAGCACAGATCCAGCAAGTGCTATTTAATGCATCACTATACCCGCCCTAGCCTTCCTTCCTCCTCTCCCATTCAGTTCCTGCTCCCTATGAAGTGACAGGGGCTGTGCAGGCTGCCCATCCCACACAGCTCATCCCCGCATCCCTCTCACATGTATCAGCAGGACATCTGCCATGTGGGCGCCTTCTCCGGTGGGTAGCAGAAGGGTAGAGGAGCAACACATGGCGGTGTCCAGACAGGAACTGGCAGCAGCAAAACGCAGGGGAATTCAGAACTGGGAGGCTGCTGCTCTGAGCTGAGCTGTCCCTAGCAGGTGTCACTGCACTGGCTGGAACCTGCTATTTTCAGAGCTGCTTTTTCATCTCCTGTGGTGTTGGAGCTCCAGCCCCACACTGCCACTGAGAGGTAAGGCCACAGGCTGGGCTGATGCTGCAAATCAGGAATCGTCCCCAGAGCAACCATGAACCACATCTGCAGGTAGCGTCTGTCACTGACTTCTCACAGTTACAGCAGACGACAATCCCAGTAGTCTGGGTCTGAACCCATGATATGGAGCTGGAAGCTAAGGGCTGCCCATTTTGTGAAAGAGACAGCTAAGACTGCAGCCAGGACTGATTCCTACATGACCTGTCAACTGGGGCAAGAGGAAGGTGCCAAAGGACAGCCTTGCCCTCAGCCTGTTGTTGGATAAGGCTTGACTGAACCGAAGGATCAAAACCAGCTGAGTACCTTTAGTATAAAATAGTTGACCGTGCATGGGAGTATAGGAAACTGCCCACTGTTGCATGAACAGGGGATAGGTAAGAATTGGGAGAAAGAACAGAAGAGAAAGACTGAATATTTTATATATACTTTTTCAGGCCTGAGTCCTCTGTGTGACTTGAACTGCCTTTGGTGGGAGTGATAGGTGTGTTTTTGTGAGGAAAAAGTGCATCATTACACATCATCTGAAATAGCCTAGAGAAAAAACTGGTAAAGCTTACCATTGTTCAGATAAACAATAAAAACCCCAGATGGTTACAGAGGGATACGTACTTACACAGATTTGAGGATGGGGCCTTATTCTGTGGAAACAAGTTTATTCCTACTCAGCCCAAAGGTATTTGGGATTTGGTGTGTTATGCCACATACCAGATTTTGTGAGAACAGCTAATTTCACTGTCTGCTCTTTGAGGGAAGGTGCTGGAAGTATGGTCATCAGTTCTCCTCTCCCTCATGGTGGTCCCTGTCACCTCCATTGGAGTTGAAGATATCATTGCTACTGACACAGACTGAGAGCCAAGGACACACTGGCTTATCCGCAAAGCTTTCGTCAGGCAGGAGTCATGGAAAGCAGTGGATCCTGGGACTTGCCAGACCAGCTAGTGAGAAAGCGTGAGACAGAACACTTTAGAGATGAAAGCCTGGCCCCCTGCCAGCGCCTCAGTGTTTTTACAGGGGCATGGATGCTCCATGGACCCTACACATCCACTCCTGTGTTAGCAGAAAGGACAGCGAGCCACATGGCCAGATGTACCTGCTCCCTCTGCTTCCACCTGGACTCTCCATGTCTCTCCATGACTCTTCCACCATGTCTCCATACATGTGTCTCCTTGTGGTCAGAAAACCATGCTCCTCATTCCTTCTGCAGACATCTGCATTGTCTCTTATAGGACCATTGCCTGTCAAAAGCCCTCCAGAAAATGAAGATGCCAAAATAGAGAGGCATGCATCCTTTTGCTGCCAAAGTGCAAATGGCATCCTAGTGCTACACTGCACTTTTGATGATTTTCTGTCTGGAGTGGTTGCAGATGCTGGAAAACAGAAAGATGCTCTCTTTGGGGAGCTGCCTACAGATGTCCCATAAAATAATCTCTGGGAAGCAGAGTGGGAGGCAGGATGCTGCACAATCAACCCTTGATACCAGCCCACGGTGCACCTAGACATAAACACTGCATGTGTTCTCTGGTTAATTCAACAGAAACGCTATTGCATGCTCACATATGATCCACATCAAATCCAGGAGAGCAGGTGGGCCACAGGTCTGGAATTAATAACTGTGGATCCCCCACCTTGGAAGGCTGCATAATAGCTGTAGCCTGGGGACCCTGACAGCTTTGAAGAATCATTGTGTGATGGCTGTGTTCTCAGTAAAAGGATTAGCTATAATTAAATGACACTAGATTTATTAATTAAATGGCTCTGTTCATATGATCCTTTCACTGCTTTGGGGAAGAGTTTTCAAGAGCCTTGCCCTAAGTCTGCTTTCACAGAAGGTGATCTGGAGTTGTACCAGCACCTTAAACAGGGCAAAAGCCTTTTGAGAGCTTAACTTCAGTCTGAAACCCTTTAGCTGCTATGATGGGAAAATGCAATGGATCTTGGATCCCAATGCAACTAATGGCATATTTGCAGCTGCACAGGCTCTCTCTGCTCTCCCTACTTGAAGCAAAGTCAGCTTTGGAGCACAGCTAGACAGGAGACAACAGAGCTGTGTGGCAGGATGGAGATTTCTGTAGCTGGTGCTCCAGGAAGAGGGCATGGGAGGGACGCTCCAGCTTTAAGATGTGCTTCATGAAAAGTGTGCCAGGGCGTGTATGACATTAAAGATCTCTTTATGATTATATCCTGTCCCTCTTCCAGTTTGTTTAATCCTGTCCTGCCTTTTTGAAATGTCACCTGCCATCTCAGTCCATGCACAGTCCTTCCTCACTTCCTATCCCAAATTGTTCCAGAGTTTTGCTATTCCCCAGTAAAGTGACACTGTGGTTCACCCCAAAGATGTGGAGGACCTTGCTTCTCTATCATTTCTTCCATGAGCAAAAGGTCAAAGCTATCACTTCTGTGCCTGGGTAGGAGGGATAGTTGTGAGTTGAGTCATCCCACAGGTGCCTGCGTTTGCGCAGGGTGTCCTATAGATCCGCTGTTGTCTCAGGAGGGCAGTGAAATCCAGCCCAGCAACCTTGCCTGATCCAGCTTTTCCAGTGCCGTTGATACTTAAGACAAATGATTGTTATTTCAGAAGAGAGGAGGCGATTTCCACTCCCTCTGTTTATCAGGAAGGCTGACATTAGGAAGCCAGAGGTGACTGGGAATTGTTCCTGAACTGGGAGCGGTTTATCAAAATTACAGCTGAATTACTCCCTGCCCTGACTGCCATGTTGTGGCACCCCAATGAATTCATGAATTCACTACTCTTCAGGGTCGAATCTGTCCTGACAGCCTTCCCACAAAGGCTATGGAGAAAACAGAGCTGCCCCTTTTATTTTTAAGACTCTCTCACAATATAGGATCTTGATGAAGTTAACAGCTGGCAAATGCAGAATGTAGAAAAGGAAATACTGCTTCAGGCAGTGCTGTCATTGTAACCCTTGGAATTCAGGGCTGCAGGAGGCTCTTGCAGCTAGATGCTTTTCCAAGGGCAGCAGCACAACAAATGCGACACTCGGTAACAAAAGCTCAGGGAGGAAAGCAAGAGCCAGCAGGGAACAGGGAGGAATTGCCTTCCAAGCATGGTACTGAGTGGCCAGCCATGGATTTGGAAGGTTATCTTTCCCTAAAGTATTCAGGAATCCTCTGGGAATGGGAGGCAACACAAAATTGTCAGTTTATGGTTTTGTGTTATGAATCTGGTCAAAATGTGGAGTTTGTCTATCCAGAGCCAAAATGAGAACACACGCGAATTTCTGATCCCTTTTATGTTCTGATAGAGATTTCCATCACACATACAACTAATCCTACAGGGTCACACCCTCTGACAATGTATATCATTGGTTACATCAGCTAAATATGCAGCTTTTTCATTCTTTATTGCTTCCCTACTGAAGCAAGACTTACATGACTGCTTTTCTCTCATGCATTTGCCTCTCAGACTTCTCTCCTTCCCACAAGAAATTTTGAGCCCATTGACTGACGTAGCCAAACTTGACTTAGGGTCAAAAGGGCATTACATTCCTACAAAATTTGTGGAAACTGATGGTTATTCAGAAGGCACGGAATATCCTGCTTTAAATCAGTGCCTCTGGTGAAGAAAAAAGCTGTACGGGGATTTCTACATTACCTATAGTAATTATATACTATGAATAGATAGTTTAGTTCTGCCTGCTGAGTGGATGTGATCAGGGTCCATTCAGTCAACATGCAGCATGGGATCGACCAGGAACACTGTTGCCCCATGGCATCTCAGTGGTTAGGGTACATGCAAGATGCTGCAGAGGGGCTTGGGCTCTGGTGTGTAAGAGTGGAGGGGAAATGGAAGCATTTTGGAGGTGGAAAAGATCAAAGGGAACTTGATGGAAGGGTTACTGCAGTGAAAAAGTATGTCCACAAGGCATTAACCTGTAGGAAACTGGATTGTGTCAGTTCTGCTGGTCACAGTTTTTTTCCTGGATGACGCAGCCCACAGAAAAATGTTGCTTCCACAGAGTGGCTGATCTTTTCCTAACACATACACAACTCTTGGTATCAAAGGGACATTTGTATGAGTGCCATCGTCTTTGTCCTTTGCAGGGTTGTATTTAATCGCAAAGACCTGATGTAGATGGCAGATGTGTGGAATGAATGGGACACCATTTTGGCTCACTGATAATTTGAGCTGCTGTTGCTTCTGTCTGTTCGAGTGCCATTCTGACATTTAGTTTAATTCTGGTATTAAATTTGCTTCCCACCTATGTAATGCATTGATTTCAGTGAAATTTGCCTTGTATTACACCAGGTACTCAGGCTCAGTATTCAGACATTTCACTCCAAACTCTTCTCAGCCGGGCCATGTATAAACTCAGCTGAGTCTGTGGGCTGTTGCCTTGGGTCAGCTGTTGTTGCCTGCACACAAAGCAGGCAGGAGGCATTTGTTTTCTGAGCAGGGAGCATTTGTGCTCACCACAGGAGGAAGAATGAAAATAATAGGTTGTGGCAGGCTGAGATCAGAAACAGGTCTGGTATCTTTACATAATTGCCATTTTAAAGGAGGCATCACATAGTGCTATACCAAGAACAAGAAACATGCACTAAGTGTCCAACACCTTAGATCAGCTATTTGGAACTCAGCCACATAACTCAGTCCTTATC
>JANHGB010031378.1:3294-17354 GCA_026283785.1 Coracopsis vasa
AGGGACTGTAGTGATAGGACAAGGGGTAATGGGTTCAAACTTAAACAGGGGAAGTTTAGATTGGATATAACGAAGAAATTCTTTACTGTGAGGGTGGTGAGGCACTGGAATGGGTTGCCCAAGGAAGCTGTGAATGGTCTATCACTGACGGTGTTCAAGGCCAGGTTGGTCAGAGTCTTGGGTGACATGGTTTAGTGTGAGGTGTCCCTGCCTGTGGCAGGGGGGTTGGAACTGGATGATCTTAAGGTCCTTTCCAACCCAAACTATTCTATGACTCTAATTTACAGAATTGGAACTATAGTTCTTGAAATGAGAAGCTGAGAGAGTTACAAAGAGGTGTGATGTCAAACATAGCAAATCTTTTGTCATCTTATCCCCCTGGAATGTGTACATTTCTGGAGTAGAGGGGCAGTGATAAAATTGCCATTTTGATACCACTACTATACCAAAGTATTTGTATATGCCACATATGCTGTTCTTAAGCATCTTGTTATAGGCAAAAGAGGGACCACTTGTATCAGAAGCCAAAATTTTATTGTTTATGTAATTTAAAGATTTGACTGTATAACCAAAATACAGAAAACAGTTGATATTAGTTAGTTTAAATGCAGTTTAAATACCAGATTTAAAAAATATATATAATCAAAAATATTACTGTTAAAAGTTGTAATAAAACCTCCCTCCAAGTCTCTAATGCTTTTTCTCTGGTGCTACGTTTACCTCTCCACTGCTCCTCTAGATGTTAATGCTGATGGTTATTGTCTTAGAGAAGAGATGTGACAACAAGTTGTTCTCCTGAGATACTTAGTGGGAGAAATATAACATTCATGGTAGGGTTTTATTCTCCTCTTTGCTGGGAGGAGCATGATGTTGCTGTTGATGGCTGCTTCCCCCTTGCTCTAGGAGCCACTTGGGCCCAGCAATGTGTTTTTGCCATGAGGACTGGTGGGTTTACACCTGCTCTGCACTGGCAGAAATCACTGTTGCAGTCACAGAGTACTGGAGAAGCTCTCCAGTAACAAGGCTGTTAATTACTGTTAAAAAAGTATTATCTTGTTAAAAAATAATGTTTCAACTTGCCTTTATGGCCTGTGCAGGAAATGACAGTTACTATAACATTTTTTTCCCTTAGGGATTCAGATAACTTGCCTACATCTTACTGTGTTTTCTTTTCTCCAAACTGGGTAGCAGCCTTTGTCAGCTTTACACATGTGCAGTTTTTACGTACATGTTCCTCAGCTCTTATAACAAAACAGTATAATTAAACACTCAGATTTGTACTGCTCTTTGCTGTACACCAGTTAAGTCTGGGGGGGTTGCCTTTGTTGAATTAATGGTACGTAATTTTTAGTTGTGTATATAACATGAAAACAAAGGAGTACTGAATGGAAATGATGCATTGATACTACTTAATGCTATAGCTCTCTTAAGGTTTCAAATGTAAATAAAAGTAATGTTTCTCTTATATATTCTATGATTCTATGATTCTTCTCCTATCACTAGAAAATACAGGATACTGAATTGTCTGCCATTTCCTGAGAAGTGCTGATTACCTTCGAATCATATTGATTAACATAGGAATTTCCCTTTGATTCCAGTAGGATTTCTCAGTGGCTGGGACCTCTGGAGCAGAAACATTTCTTTCAATCTTATGAGATACAGAAAGTCAGTGTTGATTGCAATGATCAGGCTATACCCAAGGCTTCAACTGACAGCTAAGGAAAGCTTAATTGGTATTGTTTCTTCCCTAGAGTGTTTTATTTCAGTCAGCACACAGGACGAAGAAAGGAAAGTGACTGAGATGAAGTCAGGCTATAAGCAAAGGAATGAATGACTAGTAAAGCCCACAGTCTTTCAGATTTTCTTTGATTATTATGTCTGTGACTGCATCAAACACAAACTTGACATTTTGGGTGTCTGTGGCACATGTCAAGTGAGAATATATCTCTTTATCTTCTTTCCTTATGTTCAGGTCTAGGAATTGTTTCTTGATGTAATTTCCAGCATCTTCGAATGTATTTAGTCCTATTGGAGAGAACAGTGAAAGAAAGAGAAAACACATTTCGATTGGAATTTCCTCACAGCTGCTAAGAAACAAGAATTCTTTTTTTCTGATGTTTTTTCTTTTTTTTTCCTTCTCTTTTCTTTATTATTTTTTTCCTAAAGAGAATTAACTTCATGCAGTAGCGATGAAAATTTGGTATCTAAACTGCCCACCTAAATTTAAATATCAATGCCTAACCAGAAGTCCTCATTTCTGAAGTGGAATGCTCCTGAGTCAGTGTGAAACAGTTAAAAACCTTAGAGGGAGAACAGAAAGTGAGAGAAAAAGAAATAAAAAGGTAAGAGCATAAATTCAAAGGGAATCAGATAGCAGACAAAATTGGTGGGAGTACAAAAATTAAGAGATAAATGAAAGAGAAAGGCAAAAAATCACATTTGTATATTCAGTCACAATTTCCTCATGCAACTTTTCTGCCTGTTGATAGCACTGCTTTACAACAGCAGCAGGTATGGACACTGGTATCACTGCAGGGCTGGAACAGGCTTTGACTCCTGGAGGCAGGCTGCTGCTGAAAGCCCTTGTTGGATCCTGTCCTGTCTGAAGCCTCAGGTAGTGCAAAGTGGTGAGCTCCACTGAATTTAGGACATAATGTTTGAATACCTCAGTGAAGCACTGAGTAATTTAGGTTGCTGTGCTGATACATCCTGAGAAAAGGAGTGAAGGAGCTGGTTTTCAGGAAGTGAGCAGAATCCATCTTCTAATAATATTGCTTTAAGTATGCTGCATTCTGGACACTCCCTGTCCCAAACACGTTAGGTCAATACTAAAATACTGACAGGTTTCAGATTTTCTCTGGCACTTATTGACATGGTTTCATATATTCTCTTACATCAGCTGGGAACAGCTGCTGGGTTTTGTTTCCAGTAGACACTACTGTGACATACAGAAAGAGGCAGACTTCCTTTATGGAATGGGTTTTCAGAAAAGGAACAAAAAACTTGGGTTCAGTTATGGTTTGGGAGTCATAAGCATTGACTTGTGCTGAAATACGGGCTAGTTTCAGCTATCTATCTGAAACCTCTAGTTCTTTCAGTTTCCTCCACTGCCAATTGAGAGAAATAAGCATCTCCAGAGAGACAGATGACCCCTTCCTAGGACAAGCACGATGGGTGGGTGAGATGAATTGGATTCTGTGCATGTGACGCCTACCATTCTTTTGAGAGAAAGGCCAGGTGCTTAAGTAAAATCCTTAGTATTTGAATGGTTAAATATAGGTGACCTGAGTCAAAGTCTCAGTCTTTAATGCGTGGCCTACACTCATCATCTGAATGTATTTTCTTCTGAAAACCCCAAACTTACCATCATACTCAGGAAAGCAGATACTCAGATGAACTTTTGCTATTTTCTCTTGAAAGAGGTCTTTTTTGTTTAGAAACAGCACAATGGAAGTGGCTGCAAAGCACTTGTGGTTGCAGATGCTGTTGAACAGCTGAAGGCTCTCATGCATTCTGTTCTGTTGAGATGCAAAAGGTAAACATGAGAGACTGATGAATCTCATCCCCATATGTCATTTTTACTGTAATGTTCTTTACTGCTAAGAACCAATATAGCATAATAGCCTTTAAATGGTTATCAGGGAACAGGAATAGTTCCTATATGCCATCAGAGAGTACATTAAAGCTTAGCAGCAAAAATGGTTGTTTGTCTTTTCTGACTCACCACTTCTTTATCTTCCACCAGAACCATGTCATAGGCACTGAGTGCAGCGCAGAATATGATGCAAGTAACTCCCTCAAAGCAATGAATCCACTTTTTTCTCTCCGATCGTTGTCCACCCACATCAAACATCCTTTGCAGAAAAATAGCATATGTACAATGTAAAGCACTAACTTGTAAGGATGTAGTCATGCTGTTAATGTGCAGAGTGCAACTAGAGATGAACTGCAACCAAATATCTAGCTTATTGTCCGTTTCTATCCCAAAAGGTCAAGCAGTACTATATATAATTTACAGCTTTGTAGTGGACATAAAATGAAACATAAAGGCTTAAATACCTGCATATAGGAAATACTTTCAGGTAACACTCCATGTTGAGGAAGTGGGGCTCTGCATAAGAGCTCAGTGAAGGACTCAGCCATTCAGGCAAGGATTTATTCAGGACAGAATTCATACATGAAACATTGACAAAAACCCCTCAAATCCACAGTCATTTGTTCATAGTTTTACTTGCAGTGAACTGACACATTGATCAATAAAACATATATCTGGAAGCTGGTCACAGGTTGCCCCTGGTGTAGATCAATATTAAGTCATCTACTCATTGCCCTGGCATAGTCACTTGGCTAGCTGTATAACCTCCAGTGTGGGGGTCTCTGTTCTGTCAATCTCATTTGTTGCTGTTTCAGCAGCAATTCAAGGGAGCAGGAATCCCTTTGTGTATAGAGAGGCAAATGTATGTCTGTCCTCCTCTGCGTTATTCCTTCAGTATCTGCCAGAAATTACTGCCTTTGTGTAGAGTCATGTGAACATTTTATGGACTCTTTCTATGGGGTCCAAAGCCAACTGAGTGCAGCTAGCTGGGACATAGTTAGTTACGGTTCAACTGAAGTGGAGCTGTCCTTGATTTGTGGTATGTAACTCTGAAATAAGGATTATGAGGGAAAAAAAGCTTCAAAATTTAGTCTGCAATAAAGTTTCACAAGCATACAGAATTGTGTGAATCTGTATTAATTCCTTAGCATATGGCCCTGTGAATATTCATGAGAAGTCAGTTAAAATAGAAGAACAAGGCAAGTCCAGAGGCAATGTTTATGGTCATTTTCTGTTATACTAACCTTAGTTTGCTCCTGTCAGCTCAGAGTTTAACGTAAGCACCTGTAAAGTTGAAGTTCCTCTGTGAGTGGTAGATGTGTATCTGAGATGATTTTCTTCTTTAACCAAAACAGCCTCTATATTTTCCCAGCACTGTTCTTGGAAAACTTAGCTACAGACCTGTGAGTAGCTGTATATTCATTTGTCCTAATGGTACATGTAGTGAGACCTAAAGACTAAAATAAAGCTTGCCAGATATCAGTCAAACTGTTCCTAGGACATAAATGGAAATGACAGCAGGAGATGATCTAAGAAGATCAGATCTTCTTTTAAAATTATTTAAGTATGCTTTGAGATCTGTAAATCAAAGTCAACATTAGTGAAATAAGTTGAAGAGCACAAGAAAGCTAAATTACACTAAACCAGCAAAGTAACCACTAAGAAGACAGCAAAAAACAAGGGATGTTATCTGTGCAACAGTAATTCAGTTCCCTGAATTACAGTACTGGGATTTAGACTTTTACTGCACAGATACAAAATGTTTTCTGCCTCATTCAGTTCAGAAGAGGACAAGCATTTAGTGAATGAGGCATCTGTTCATGTTTTCCTTTTATCCAGTGATAGCTTGTGACCCAAAGCCTCAGTTGAGTACATCAACCAAAACTCACTCTGAATGTGGAAGTGTTCCTCTCTTTATAAATGTTTTTATGGTACTTATCAAACTAAGTGCAGAGTCATCAGGATCGCCAGCTGTTTTGCATTGCTCTGGTAAAGCAGAGTAGCAGTAACTGGCTGGTTAGGATGAATTTATAGCCACTCTACATCCCTACTGCAGCTAAAACCCCTCAGACTTTTGTAGTGATTCTACCTCATATTACTAAAGTGCCTAAAACCACCAATGGGTTTACTCATATAACACTACTGTGATGCATTGCAGAGGGTCTAAACACAATAGGGTTTTTGTGTTTGTGATGGCATTAAGAGCTTTCCTCTTGTTTAAAGACACCTGGGTAACTTAATTCTCAGTTGTGCTGCATTTCAGTTGGACCTAGACTCTAATACTGATCTAACCTCAGGACTCGCAGCATGCATGTCAGAGTCCTGACATGACTCTGATGATTTCTTTCTGCATCCTGATTTTAGTTCTTGCATAAGCTATGATTGTAACTGAAGGTGCTCGGATTCCCATTGTACAAAGCTGTCTGGAAATACATTAATCAGAAAATAAGAAGATGATGTCTATGACATTGCGCAGTAGTGTTTGTGGGTAAGTGCTGAATTTTCAGAGTGATCAGTGTATTGAGGTGACAAGAATTCATTTTAAGGCATCTATTTCAGAATCTTATTTTGTATATGTAAACTCCATTGTGTCAAACATCTGTGTGGTACCGTAGATGGTTTAGGAAATGTTTAATTGCCACATGAGGGAAAAAAACCCAGGCCAAATGAAAAATGTAAAAGTTATAATCCTGGTGCTTTATGCATGCATCTATCGCTACAGTTTCTTGTCTAGACTGCATTCCAGTTACATGCGCCTAAGACTTTAAATTAAGAATTAAATGGAACTCAGTCCCTAGAGAAAACCATTATAGAACGCTCAACTACCATAATTTATTCAAATACATTTTCATGTGGAATTAGATGTTTGTAATTGGTTCACCAAGCATAACAAAATCTTGAGTATCTCAAAGTGTCAATTATTTTCGGTCAAATTTCTCAGAGACATTATTTTCAAGATTTTTTTCTAATGCTAATACTGAAATTTCCCATGGGACAGAAATTGTTATTTTTTTGCCAAATGCAATGCGCTCCAGTGTTAAGAGCAGTTATTTGCACTCTCAAAAGAAGAGAGTGAAAGGTGGAGAGTGCATGCAAATTAGTAGTCATCAAATGTTTTGCATGCTGTTAAGGGCATTTAGGTACGCAAATTTCCTAAATGTCACAAACAATCATTCAAATGGCAGGATACAAATAATGCTTTTTAGACACATACATATGCAAAAATGTCCTCTTAGGACCTGATATTCAGAGATATTTTATAACAGTCTATTATATACTTAAGTTTGGAGTACTGGTACTAAAATAGCTTGCTTTTTTTGGCTATTGCAAAATATTCAATGAGTAGATTCAAAGCTGTCACAATGGGATTACCAATATTATAATAGGTCAATACATTTGCAAATACACAAGAAAGATAAAACCACAGAAAACTATCAAATACGGCTTTCGTACCTGAAGTTCAAATCCTTGAAAGAAAACTGAGTCTCTATAATCCCAGTTGTTTTCACTCGGGAGTGCAAAACATCTTGCTCACTAGGCACATAGTCCGGCATTGCTAACCTGTCTAAGTCATTGAGGTAACTAAGGAGAAAAGAAATTGTGATTGCTGAATTCAAAAGATGAAATGAACATTAGAAAAATCACTTCATATTGAGCTGCTTTTAAATATTTATGTAAATTGCACATTTAAAGACAGTATATTGTTTTTTATACAAGCTAGATCCACAATTCAGAGCCTTTCTTTCTTTCTTTCTTTCTTTCTTTCTTTCTTTCTTTCTTTCTTTCTTTCTTTCTTTCTTTCTTTCTTTCTTTCTTTTTCTTTCTTTCTCTTTCTTTCTTTCTTTCTTTCTTTCTTTCTTTCTTTCTTTCTTTCTTTCTTTCTTTCTTTCCTTTTATACAGAAGTGTAATTTAGTTGTTTATGATAAACGTCTTTGTGAGAGTGTCAGTTCAGGAAAATCCTTATTTTCTCAGGGATGCTGAAAAACTACCTTGTCAGAATATGCTTCTGTCCGTTTACTTTCAGCAAGTGAGAACTGCCACCACGGGAAGAACCACAAGCATTTTTCAGAAGTAGATTGACCAGCAGTAATCACAGCCTATTATCAGACCTGTTGTAACAGTATCTTCCTTCCTAAGTGAAAGGGAGGGCATAATATTTTGGAGGAATTCACATTAGAAGGATGTTTTCTCTGCAGATCTATCAGTTTACAAGAGGAAGGTAAATGATAGTTAAAAAATGTATATTTTGTAATCAAAACAAGAAGCTTCAATGAAGCTGAGGATCCCCTATGTACTCTCACAACACCTTGGAAAAGAGTAGATTATCAGGTTTCCTTGTCTGGCATACAGAGATAAAATCTGCATGAAATGAGAATCCAGACCAGATCTTTGAATCCTGTCCTTCTCCTGTAGAGAGATATTTCTCCTGTCTCTTCCAGGGGCATGCAGCTCTCTCTAAATGGCTGTAGAGAGGCTATGAATCCTACTAGCTGGTCTAGGAATCAGCATCAAGAGGTTATGAATTGATAAAAGGAAAAGGTGATGTCTGAGTGGCTTCCTACCTTTTAACTATTAATATTCAAATAAAGAACAAAGCCAAAAGCAAGAATCCACGTACAATGGCTGAAGCATTTTCAAGCTTTTGGTGTGCCAGTTGGCACCTTTCCATTTGACAAGCAAAACACAGTCTTGCTAATGTTTATTAGGCTTCGTGCCTTTTTTTCTTGATTCTCTAACATAATGTCTGCCCAGCATGAAGTTTCTGCTGTGCAGTTTAACCAGACAACTACCAAAACAAACCTCAGAGCTCATCCTTGTCTGCAATATTTAATACATCTGTAACTAAAAAATAATGAAATAAATAAAATAATAATAAAAAATTAAAATAAAGTAGAATAAAATATATTTTTTTTTAAAAAAAAAAAAACCAAAGTCTTCCATATGGAGATTTCTAAGTAATACTTGGAAATGGGATTTTCTTCCATTTTAAGTTGAATAGACTGGAGCAAGGAGCGCTGCAGTTGATCTGAGTAATTCAATGTTTGCCCATTATTTAAGTCTAGGAAACAATCTGGTTTATTTTAAAAATGCAATATAGCTCTGATTCTCTGAGTGGGGTCTGAGGCAAACTCATCTCACCTTTGTGGGGAGAAGACACAAAAGTAATTTTGCAATTTATAAAACATGTAAGCACTAAAATAAACACTGGAATATAAAATTCACTATAAAGATCTTACAGTTCTTAGTCACAAATACCTAAGTTCAGTTTGACACAGCCAATTGTAATTGCATAAAAAAAATTAGACCAAGTTAATTTTCTAGTTAATGAAGCAAGAGAGGCATCTTCAGATTCTTCTTAGAGCTGTAGGCAGCTCTAAGGGAATGATCTGCAGTCTGGCTCTCCACTGACAAAAGAGGGAACACAAACTGGTGGGTTACTTTAAATGGTTTCCTTGGTTTGATTCAGGTGATAAGACTCTTGCTCTCAGAGAGGCAAATGACTGAGCAAGCAAGAAGCAAGCAAGCAGAAGTACTGCTGGTAACTATACAATGACATGGTTTATAATCCTGATTTTGCCCCTTTCTTACCCATCACTCCGTCTTAGAAGATGATTAATTCCAGGTGAGTCTAAGGAAGAAATCCCAACCAAAGTTGACATACAGGGGATTTTCTATTCAGAAGGTCTCATTTTTTTTCGATTAAAACACCCAGAGGAAAGACAGTGATCCAACTTCATTAGCATGAATTAATAATGAAAAGACTCAGAGAAGATAACTTCAGAAAATGAGAATTTACACAGTATAATTCAGTACTCTGTGTAGGAGCTGATTCACAAGACTGAGAAACAGAAGTTTGGTTTTAAAAGAAATCGAAATGTAGCATTAGATTCTTGACTGACTGTAGCTGGTTTTGCACTGATCCTTAGAAGCCTAGCAGCAAGAGCATAAATTAAGTTGATTTTAATGGTTCAGAGCCCAAGGCTAGATTTTCAGAAGCATTGGCTATGAAATGAAGACAAAGGATTAGCAGGATTTTCGGAAGAGATGAAAAACATATCACGGTTGTTTCTAATGTGACCAGCAATAAATAATGATTATTGTCTACTTTGCAGTCTATATGAGCTCCCTTAAATTCTGAAAACCACTGCAGGTTAAAAGACATAGCCCATAACACTGAGAAGGAATTACCTTAGACTATCTTATTTTCTTTTTAGGCAACAAAACCTAATCTGCAAGGCATAGTGTACTAGAATGTATATATATACACATAGATATATATGAATATATATGCAGGTAATATGTATGTTTTTCCTATATTAAGGTTTTCTTTGTTGTTTGTTTGTGTTTGTTATTTTTAATTTCAATAAGTATTTTTCCTTTTAATTATGGTGATTGACTTGTTAGAGGATATTAGTGCTGGGAACAGCAGTATGGCCTGTCAGAAAGGAAACAAAAGATTGCTCTGTGCCATTCCTATAGAAATACTGCCAAATCAGGCACAAATCAGCACAGGCAATATTTTCTTTGCTCAGGTATCTTGCATAAAGGTCTTCATTCTTGTTTTGAAGATATAAAGAGATGTAGAATTTTTAATATTTTCATGGTATAGCCCTTCTAGCTATGTAGCTCATATTTTCATATAGCCTGTATAATATTAATATAATAGCCCATATAATAATAATATAGCCCATTTTTTCATGGAAGCCCTTCTAGTATCTACTGTTAGTGAGTTATCACTGCCTTCAGCACTCAGGGCTCCTGGCCCAGCCTTCGACTATGCCTTTCACTGCTGAACAGGACACCCAGCATCTGGTGTGGTGCCCTCAGCCTATAGGAGGAGCTGCAGGAGCAGGGAAACTTCCAACTGCACACCTTGGAATATGGTTCTGAGCTGGAATAACCTCTGCCCCAGGTCTGGAGTCAGACTCACTGTTGTGCACTCAAGGAAAACTCTGATATAGGTGCCACCACACTGATCCGTTTTGTATGAGCTGAGGGAGAGAACACCAGAGCAGGACTGCTGTAGCCTGCAAGAACAGCTGTAGAAGCAACCAAACCAGGAAATCCTGAAAAGTCTAATCTTACTGATTCCATGTAAACTAGGAGATGTACCCCACCTGAATGGTGACCTTTAGTGAAGCCAAAGCTGAGCAGCCTTAGCCCCCTGCTTATCTGCCTGCCACCTCCCAGGCTGCAGAAAGAGGGCTGTCAGGTTGGAGAGTGGCTGCAGCATGACTGGCCAACACCAGCTGGATGCTGAGATGGTAACAGCCCAGGGAATACCCACCCATGCAGCCAAATTAGTTTAGAAGAAAGTTTTTGGTTTTCTCCAGATGTATGTTTAGCAGTTTGAAATCCATACATTCACAGGACAACTCTAGGTAAAACCTGAGCTGTTTCAGTTCACTTTTTGCCTCATTTTGTCAATCTTATAATTACGTGGCAAGAGAACAGGTTTTTGGGTTGTTTTTTTTTTTTTTTTTTACAGTTTAAGCAAACCCACAGAACAAAATTTTCCTTGTTTCAACTGGTTTCCTTCAGTTAAACATTTCTATTATAAACATTAGCCAAAAAAACCTCATTCTTTTTCAGGTTAATGACTGATCATTTCCGTAGGCTATTATGCATGTGAGGAACATCACAAGCCTTCCTATGTTGTCATGGTAGTGACCACTTCAGCTGTTGTCACCTACTAGGCTGCTGAGTCATTGAGCTGGTACTCCGCTGCCCTTGCGAAGCAGGCCTGGATCCCACCATCACTCCACAGTTGTCTGATGAGTTCAACCAACTCAGAAGACATGTTGCCATCCTCCAGAGTTGTTGCCATGGTACACAGCTTCCTTTCATCTTCCTAAAGGAAAATTTCAGTAAGTATTGTGCAAGCAGACTGTGCTCCTCCACCTCCTTGAAGATGTGCTTGGTTTACAGTGAGTTGCAGGGGCAAAATTTCTCGTTTTCACTAATTTTTCTAGGTACCTGTACTTGCCTGTGCATGTAAACATCCTTTTACAAGCTCACTTCCCTTTAGTTAGTGCCAAGATTACACTTAAATTGTGATACACAGAGTTTAGCTCTTGGTTTTGTTCATACAAGGGCTTAGTTTTACCTTACCATGAGTTCACAGAAAGTCCAACTTGGATGGAAGGCATTTATTGTAAGAGAAAGCAGAGAGGTATCAAAAACTAAATTAAAAAGCATATTTAAAAGTTAAACCTGTTATAAGTACATCAAAGCAGAATTATATAGCTAAATATATCTATTAATGTGTTTGGAAGATAAAATTTATAGCTTCTGGCCACAGTGAAAAATGTGGCAAAGCAAATATAAACAATGAATGCATTTCCCATATGTTCTTTTATTTGGGAATGAAGAAACATGTAACTGTATAAAATCCCAAATAATTTAAATGTTTTTTTCAGTTTTTTTTTTTTTTTTTCCTTTTGCAGTCAATCCAAAAAGACTTCAAGCAACCTGTTACATTAAAATATGTCTTTCGGTGGTTAACAGTTTAAGAATGTACTGTAAATTAAAAGCATGATTAAAATAGGGTCACACTGTCACAGCAGTGGATAATTATAGAATGTAATTCCTTCCTAGCTGTATAAGTAGACAACTGAAGTGACTTGCAGTCAATAGCTGCAAAAGTATAAATGGATTCTGACAGACACTGTTTTGGCAGGGAGCATGTTTCATACAAAAATAGGCAACATCTTCAAAATAATTTGTAACAAATTTATTTTGGGAATGTTCTGTATCTTTATCTTTCAGTGGAAATTGCAGTTTATGGAAACTTTGTGAAACCCAGAGACTCATCAAAACTGAAAAGCTGCAGGTTTTCTAAAATATTGGAGAAATTGAGTCGTCATGGATAAAAGGAAAAAGGGGGAGGGCAAAAATGACTAAGGCGTTGCCTTTACTTGAAAAAGGAAGGCGAGCAGCTGTACAGTTGCCCTTCTACATTAAACAGCACTGGCTGTGTTTACACCCCATCAGCTCACTGAGTGGCGAGATCACCAGAACTGAGTCATGGTTTCTCCTGCGCACCCCTCATCTGTCTCAAGGGCTGCTCACAGTGACATACACTTCTTGAAGATAAGGGTTGGAACATTCTCTTCTTCTAGATATCACATATCACTTAATGATTATAGCTATCGTCCTACAATGTTGGATTTGTTGGTTGAATAGCCTACAGCAAGAAGCCTTGAGCTCAGAGCCTCCAGGTGCACCGTGAATGTTCATTGATCACTGTGCAAAAGGCAAGAACTGTGGATTTTGATGCTTATGTAGTGCTAAGAAATGAACTGAGTTATTTAAAAAAAACAAAATTCCAATTCCCAGTTCCTCAGGCTGTGAAGTCCCTTAAAAATAATGTCTATGAAACTGGTGTAGATGATAGTGTGAACATGTGTAAGCCTCTTAGAAAGTTTGGCAGGGCTGAGAAAAGAGGCTGGAGTACTGGAGCACAGGGAGAATATCTCAATTACAGATGGCAAGCAGACTGGACTACACAGTGGATATTAGAGGATGAGCCAAGAGCTGCGGCTAGGTGCTCCAAGGTTCAGCTGCCTTAGGCCATGTAGACTGGTGGATGGGACCTTATGCGATAGATCTGTCTACCACAATTAAGGAGAGGGGCCGAGCTGCAGCACATTCACATGGGCCTATTTTCTGTTTGCTGCTTTTGACCAGCGTTAACACTTGTTTGAATGACTTGCATTCATGGACCCTTAAGAGAATACAGGGAGAAAACATTCAGTTTCTATTTTGTGAAACGACTGTAAGAGCTTTGGTAACATCTGAAACATTCGTTTATAATTGTTTAGGTCAAAGTACCACATGTCATTGTAATGAAATGTAGACTTCTGGAACAGAAAAATCTCTTTCACATAAGCAGATATAATTCCTTCTAAGGTAAACCTCTAGGGAATAGGCAGAATTTACCAGAACTGGAACTGGCTGATATTCTGAGAAATTCTCAGCAAGGTTTGAATTACAGCTAATAGATTAAATCATTACACTGAGAAGTATGTACTTTTCCTTTACTTCTGTCCCTGAAAATTCAGTGTGATTGCCAGAGGATAGCAGGTCTTCTGACTATGGCTTTTCCTCTGTGTGCTTGTGCATAGGCTTGCTAACTGTATTAGGAAGGTCAGACTCCACGTTATTGCAATGGGCTAGTGCTGCATCCATACAACAGGGAGGTGTCTGCTCCAGGAGCAATGCCAAACTGAAATATTCCCAACATGTCTGGATGACCCTTCCTTACATGGCTGAGCCCCAAGGATTGTTCATAAAAGGGAAATATTTATTATGTTTCCCAATAGCAATAAATAAGTGACTAAGGAGCTAAGAAAATGTTTCTTTCTTTCTTTCTTTTTCTTTCTTCCTTTCTTTCTTTCTCTTTCTTTCTTTCTTTCTTTCTTTCTTTCTTTCTTTCTTTCTTTCTTTCTTTCTTTCTTTCTT
>JANHGB010031379.1:0-17601 GCA_026283785.1 Coracopsis vasa
CCACCAGGGAGCACCGGCTGCAGCCCTGCCCATTGTGCACCCTCCCCTCACCAGACCAGTGCAGGCACTCTCGGCACTCCGAGCTCTGCGCTGCAGCTTCCCCTCTCATCGGCTCTGGCTGGGTGCCTACGCTGCCATCGCCGGGGCAGCCAGAGCAGAGCTCCCAGACCAGGCCCTGCTCATAAGGCGAGTGCTCACCACCCCTCTCGCCTGCCCGCGCAAACTGCCTCGACCAGGCCTGGTCACTGCGCTCCCTAGGCCAGGTTTTTACCCAGTCAGGGCTGGTGCCGCTCCTCCTGGCACCGCCCCCTGTGAGTCCCAGCTCACTCCAGCTGAGCTGCCGGCTCCTGGGCAAGTGCTGTCGAGGACTTGAGGCTCCCTCGGTGGCTGTTGCCGCTCTGAGTTGAAGCTCCTGGATGCTGAGCTTCCCCCCGCTTATGAAATTTCATGTTGCATTTCATAAGGTTTTTTCTAGCATTTATTGTGGGTATGGATTCTTGCAGGAAGCACAAGAAAAAGGAATAGATTTATCACAAAGACCACTGTTGCTTTTGCTTACTTTGCAAACTCTTCAACAGGAAGGAATGCTCAAAAGCTGGCAGCTGCCAACTGCCATTAAGTTGGTTTTAGTTTGCACCATCGTTATAACATTGTACATGTGGTTTTGATAGTCCATGAATGTTTGAATGACCCATCTTTAATTTGAAACTGGCATCCAAAACCTTGCAGAGTGGCTTTACTTCCTATAGCACTGCAGATCTGGTTCAATGGGCTGTGTGAGATCATTCTGTTCATGCGTTGAGCTTGGTGTGTCCCTCTGCTAGATAAAGGGCATGAAGCACTGTGTATCAACCTGAAACACTGCTAGGAGGGCTTCTATATAGGCAAGGACACTAAGGTTTAATTTTTTTATGTCTGATTGATTACTAACATTATGATACCTGCAATTTCAAGAAATGGGGTAGACCTTGACTACTTTCACCTTTCCTGAAATTCAAAAGTTACAAGTGAAAGATCCATGAGGTCTTATCTGGGATGGAATGCTTCAGCATCTAGATATCTCTAAGCATTCTAGATTTCCCTTTTCTAGGTTTCCTTCAGTCTTCTTTTTCTTCTCTTTTCACTAAATGTTTCCTTTTAATGCATTCCTGTACATGTTTTCCTGCATCTAATCCCAGGAAGCATTCAGAGACATTAAGGATCATAGGGTCATAGAATGATTTGGGTTGGAAGGGACCTTTAAAGATCAGCTAATTCAACCCTCCCTGCCGTGGGCAGGGACATCTTCCACTTGACCAGATTGCTCAGAGCTCCATCCAACCGAGCCTTGAACCCTGGCCTCAGAGTTGGGGTATCCACAACTTCTCTGGGCAACTTGCTTCAGCATTTGATTCCTTTTATCATAAGACGGGGGAAAAAATTTCTTACGTCTCCTCTCGACAACTGACGATAAGCAAAGTCTTAGGGAAGGAAACAAGTAATCCTGCAAAGTACTTACTTTTGCGCTGCTTTTTCTTTGAAGATGAAACGTTTCTCAAGGCCCTGATTTAGCAAAACATCATGCATTGAAAAGAACCGTTTAAGCAAGTGAAACTGCTTAAACTGTACTGTAGAGCCTCTGCACTGGGGCCAAAATGGCCAGAAAGGCCACATGAGAAATGCCCAAGGAATATTTTTCTCCCTGGTGAGTACAAGGAGTTTTTCTACATTGATGCTTGGAGCAAACAACTGATGTGGAAAGGTCATGCTCCTTCTCAACTCTGAGTCAGCCACTCATTCTAATAAATTAAATTAAAGACTCTGCAGTCCATTATTTCGCCCACTGGGACATGTAAATCTTATTAGTGTCAATGAAGGTCGCAAGACACTCAGAAAAGATAATATACCCTCCTTATGATGTCTACCTGTAAGATACATTGCATGTCCTAAACCCACTTTCTATAACATTGTAGAAAACCTGCCATAAATACAGCCACTTTCTGTAACATTTTAAAAGCATAGGATGACATATAAATCACAGCATGATGAGCATTGTGAAAGCCTCTTTTCTTTGATACAGTCCATTAAAAACAAAACATAAATTCTGAAGAAGCACATACGAGGATCCCCTGAGACCTAAGATTCAAGGGCATTTATGTGCTGAACATGCATTGACCAAATCCACTAACTGTGTTTACCCATGGGTGTAAATCCTGTCCATGTAGGAGCAAGCAGCTGTAAAATGAAATTATATAGCCAGGAGATGCATTCCTATGGGATCTTACTCAAAAGATACAAAACTACAATTTGCTACCTAGCAGCACTGTTCAGTGGCTGGTTTTGAGATAGCAGGCTGTCACAGAGAGGAATGAGATGAACTGATAACTCTGTTCGATTTATGAGGGAAAGAACATAGTAGAGCTGAGGATACTTTTACAAGTTCTGTGCACTGATTGAAGCTGTGCTAAAGAGCTGCAGCTTAAAGGGACATGATGTTCGTTCATATTACAAATAGAGATTTGCAGAAAGGAAACCTTAATGTCTCTCTTAAGTGTATTTTTCCCCTGTAAAATAGGTTGTTATGTAGTTTGTGAGCTATACCCTCTGTACTTACAGGTGCATTGCGTCATGCCACTGAATTTTGATCAGAGCTCACCATGAATTAAAAGTTAGTGGATTGTTCTGCTTAACATCAATAACATGATGTACTATAGGAGATATTTTTTCCCTGTGTTTACTTTGATCTGACAACTTTTTTCTCTCTTACTGTGCTATTACCAAAAAGCCAATACAAACCTTGTTTAGGAGTTCTGCTTAAAATTGATGTTCACTTTATTTTGTATTGGTAATAGAACAGCAATTAGCAATTAGTTTGTAGGTTGGCTTTGTGAGAATTTCCACTAAATTTTTATTCATTTGTATGTGTTACATTATTTTCTTCTCTCTTTTCTTGTTTTTATTTTACATGGGATCAATAATGACCGTTTTGGACAATGTCTTGTTGTTTAGTCTAAGGTGCTTTAATTCAGTGCTTAGAATAAAGAACAGTTAGAAAAAAACAGGGTTTCTTCCATTGAAGAAAGAGAAGACATTAGTTAAAGACCATAAGTAGATCTCACATGAAAGTAAAATGACAGGTAGGTCTTAATAAACTACATTGCACCTCTTCTTTGGAATAAACAATCATTTACTTTAAAGCTCATTTACAGCCAGTGTTTTTCTTATTAGAATTAATCTGAAATTCTAAGTAAGTCTCTTTCTGAAAAGCCAGATGGGGCACAGAAAAAACTTATTTAACAATTTTGGAGCTTCAGAGAACAGGAGCTAGAGGAACAAGGTGAAGGTGTCCAGGCTCAAAGGAAAGGGAATTAAATGGAGGACAGGAGCATTTTCAGACTAAATAACACCCATTTTCTCCCTTTCAAAACCTTTTTTTATTTGTTTTTTAATTTTGCATGTTATAACTGAAAAGCTTTGAGGCTGAGGCTAAACAGTTTTGTTGAAATAAAATATTTTGATAGGTCCCAACTATTTCTCTCTTCATGTGTGAAGAACGACCAGTATCTGTTAAAAACAAAAAGACAGGCAAATGTTGAAAATCTCTGCGTAGCTCCAGGCAGCAATATTCATTTTCCCATAGTTGGTGTGCTTTCAGCAACGTCTGACTTTGCACCAGCAGAGAGCAGTAGTCCCTCCCGTCACGAAGGGCTAGACCCTGCAGAAGCTTTGTGGCCTTTGTTCAGTTTATGTGTGCGATGGGGCCTATGGTCAGGGTCTGCACAGGTGATAGTCCTCAGTATTTCGCTGTTCTTCTCTATATATTTTTTAGGTTAACGGGAACAGTGAGGAATTCTGCCCACAATATTACCTTAGACTTATCATCTCTGAGCTTGCGAGTATGAAAGGGCTGCTGCTTTCCCCTTTCGGTATTTTATACGGAGTTGCTTTTAACTTCTGTTTACTGAATTTAGGTTTATTAAATTTTCTTCCATAAAATTATGTTTATATGCATATACCTCAATGTTAATAACAAGGTTTCTACCTCTTAAAAAGACTGCTCATGCAAGCAGAAACCTTCTGCTTCCACCAGGCCCCAGTAAATGCTTGTTTACGTTATCTCTGTCTGTAACAACCAAGCACCCAACTGAGCCCCTGCAGATTTACAAGTCCAGTGAATCCCTGAGGTTGAGATATCAAACATCCACTTGCTAATTGTGACATTAATCTCACACTGTCTGCTGCTGAGATGTTAATGCTGTACTAGTGCCATGTTGCCATTTAAAGTCATTTCATCCTGTAGTGCAAGTCATGTGGTTCTGACTGCTGGTACAGATCCAACAGATGGATGGTGAGGCAGTAGGAGGCAAAAGCAAAATGCAAACAGACTCACTGCTTTTAAAGTACAGCATATTCAAAGGCTGCCTTTGCTTTTAGATTTCTTTGTTCTTAAGCACCTGAAATAAGGCAGCAGCTCTCACTGCAGCATAGTCAGGTAACTCAGACACACACCCAGACCTGGGTGCTGGGGAAATGCTTCTGCCCTGCAGTTTACACAGGGCAAGGGGATTTAGACACAGACAAGTAGCTCTTGAAGCAAAATTAACTCCCCTGAGTACAGTGGTGAAGTTCCTTACAAAGTGAGATGGGAGAGTTCAGCAAGTCAGGGTGAGGTAGCAAGAGCCAGCATGCTGCAGGAGCTGAGTGCGGTCAATAGGAAGTCCTGCAGAGGAGGTTTTGCTGCAGGGAGATTGACTTTTCTAAACATAAGTAAGTGGGAACACAGATGCCTCTTTGAAGGAGAATCTAATACCAAAGCCAACCTTGCTACCTAGGTGACTTTGTGAAGGGACTTGAGCACTTTGCTAGAAGTACTCAGAACTTGATAGAATTGGGCCCTGATGTGATATATGCTTCATAAATGGGTTCTGCAATGAGAACAGTGTATAGGATTTGTGAAAATAAGCAGAATTGCCATAAGTCTAAATGTGCCTCAGTATTTCCATTTACTTTATGTTAATTGAATCCTAAAACCAAATAACATCCATCTAATGACAAAGAATAGCAACATATCATTGAATTTACTTATGCAATCAAAATTAGTTAAAAAGCCACACACTGAGTAGCTACAAAGAGAATACTGAATAAAGGTATCATAGAGAACACATTTCTGAGGCAATGGAACATGTGGTAGCTTTAAAGATTATTGAAAGAATATTTTCATAACCAAAAAGAAAAGAAAAAAATGGCTTACATACGCTTTTTAGTGAGAGTTTGTATAGCAAATTCTGACAGACATGATGGCAAGAGGGAGAAGTCAGGAAAGCTGCAGCCCATTCTAGGGAAGCAGCTGCTTTCATCTGGAATTGACTGAAAGCTGTCATGACTCAGAAAAGGCTAGCCAAGGAAAAGCTTGCTCTTTGCATCTTGTAAAAGGTTCAGCCTGTTCTGCCTCTCTTTCTCCCTGTCTCTGAATAGTTTATTAGGAGGTGGATCTTTCCTGCTCAAGTTGCAGCAGCCACAGGTCAGAATTTTTTGGCTTGTGGAGTAATGGATTCTTCTTGTTAGCCTCACTCTTCAGCTTCTGTCTCCTCGAGGTTTCAGCATTATATAGTATTGTACAATACAAAAGAATAATGTTAATGTAATCAGTGCTGTGAAATGAGATTAATAATGACTGTTCCATCTGGCAGGCTGAAACTGAGAGTTTCTCATGAATAGGAGGGAGTCTGTATCGCTAACACTGACTTTTCCTTTCCCAGGTTCATTAGCTTTGCTTTCTTCCTTTGAGGAAAGTGAAACATTCTGCACTTCAGCAACGTTGTTTGATGAGAGGAAAAACATGCAGTGTAACAAGGGCAGATCTTGCCTTCAGTTTCTCCCAGACAAGCCTGCAGCCTTCAGCAGGACTGTGTGAAATCTCCATTTCATGTTTCCAAAGCCCTATACAAACATTTGCCAGGTAACCCTTTGTGTTGTCTGAGGAGTGGTCCAGGTCAGCAGCACTAGCTGACCACCAACAAAAAGAAGCTCAAGCAGAGCATTAGAATAGTGTTTTCCTGCACGCCTTATGACAAGCAATCCAAAGGCTTTTGAACCTTCTGAAAAGGATGGGGTTTAGTATTTATTTTTTACCTTTTTCCAGATTTCCTGGGTGCAAGATGACCTGGAAAATTTTGCTGAAGGTGACTATACTTTGGCACTGATTATACAGAGAGTCTCTGCAAACTGTACTTCTAACTTTGACCTCTCCACGGACTAGCTGAATACAAGAGAGGTGAAGATGTTAGTCCAGCTCTGTCTGGAAAAGAAATGGCTAAAGCAAACTTGGCCCCCAAGATGAAGTGCTGTCACTAGGCATAAGTCAGAGCAAAGCGGTGTGCCAAAATGTGCATGTGTGCATACATGCAAGCATCTTTATGAGAATATGAAAAGTTATGGGTTGCTTTTGATATATTCCATTTCACAGAGCCCTCCTGGGGGTAAAAATCCTAACCCCTCCATCTGTATGCAATAGATATTTTCTCCCAAACAGTTCTGAATTGTAACGTGCCATTTTCTGCAGCTACAGAAATTACAGCACAGTCAGGAGGCTGCTAACCCAGCAGTGTGAGCAACATGAAGCTTTAAACTCATAATGATTTGAAGGCTTTTCTTAGCTGTAGCAAAGTGTTTCTTGTGCTTCTAGTAACCTATAATAAAGACTCAAAGTTTATCCCCTAGAATTGTGGGATAGGCATTTAAAGAGACAAAGCCATCATTTGCTGTAGAACTTTCTCTTTAAGGCTCTGCTCTTCAGTATTTGCAAAGAACTGCACAGATTCGTGTTTATCCTCCAGCTCCCTGCAGACCAGGATTTTGTACTAACTTGGGCTGTTATGAGAGGTATTGTTTATGAGCTTCTCTAGCTGCCATTATGAACATTGGCCTGCCTTTGTGCACATCACATCTTTATGCAAGGACTATGAAGAATGTGGGGTTCTCCTTCCCATGGCATTTCCCTTGTGGGAGATGGGTCTGGGAAGGTGAGACATGATGCTGGATGTGGAAGGGATAAGAGTAATCTTTATTCCTTGAAATCAATAGGCTTTTGAGACATCAAGATGACACCGTCTTCCCTCCTTCCTCCCTTCCAGGCCCATCAAAATTTTCCTGTCATTACATTGGCTGCCCACAGAAACTTCCACTGTGATACTTGGGCGACATGGTCTAGTGTGAGGCATCCCTGCTCATGAGAACTAGATGATCTTAAGGTCTTTTCCAACCCAAACCATTCTCTGATTCTATGATTCAGCTTCCTTTTGGCTTCAAAGAAACAGCTCATGGCACAGGAGCATGGGGGAGTTGTAAAGGTGGTGACTGAAGAAATAGCTTCCTTCAAAAGAAAGGGCAAAGTGCTAGGAAAGACATTTCTCCTCTGTACCAATTCTCCTGAGCACACACACGTGCTGTAAGAGGCAGTGGAAGCAGCACAGTGCCTTCAGGGCCACTGTTACATACCGTCTCTTGCAAACTCCATCAAAGAAGGGGTGCTGGGAATTGAGCCTGTGGGGGACACAGCAGCCATTGGAGGATGGCTGCTCTCAGGAGCTATGGATCGCAGAACAGTCCCTTAGCTTATCTTTACAGCCTGGCCCAGAAGAAGGCTTGCCACAGAATGGCTCCTCCAGATCAGCCTCTGGTCACTAACTTTAAATGACTGATTCAGCTATGTTTATTCTTATCAGGGTTCCATAAAGAAAAAGCAGTAGATAAAAGTTTTCACAGGGCTCCCCTTAGGTCTAGCACTGGGATAAGGTTAGCCATGTTGGGAAATCCTTAGGAAATGTCCTTGACATAAAGTAGGCTGCTGACAAAAGAAGGGAGAGAGGCATCCCCTGCTCACTGTCCCTCTGTTTCAGTGAAGCACAGTAACTTTTACCATTGCTACTTTGAAGAACGGGAAACTGAGTTCACTGAGTTGCCTTTCTTTTAGTGACTGCTTTTTAGCCTGCAGTACTGAACTCAATGCCTCTCAGTGACACAAGGTTTTATTTTAGACTTCAAGAACTACATAGGAGTGATGTCTTGGGTAACCTCTGTTCAGCCAGTTGGTGTGACCCCTTATCACAGAGCACTGGCCAGTGCCTGTCCTTATGCTGCAATAACCACCATCACTGAATCCCATCTTTTCAATCCAAGCAGAATTAACACTTCACAAGCGGTTTTAGAGAAAGTACAGCACCTTTCATCTTCCCTGACAGTTGAGTCCAAAAAGATTTGGTGTTATGTGTGTGAGTCCAGATGGACAAGAGTTACAGCAGTACATCTATAGCACTTCTCTGTAGCTCTGTGGAGCTGAGAGAAAATTATTTTTACAGCAAAAGACTGGTATATCATTTGTCCAAAGGCAAGACAAAGTAATTCCATGTTTTCACCTGAGCCTGGGGGGTTAAGATGCAGTGGATGAAGTTTTAACAGTGCACAATGATCCTGCCTGCTCATGGGAGGCTGGTGATAAACAGCACCTTCTGAAAAATAGTTTCCCTGAACCTGCTTACAATTCCCTTAACATCAGCATCCAATATGAGGAAGGAGTGAAAGTCCGGGTTAGTACATATGCCAGTAACCACGAGCCCTGCTACAGATCCCAGCAGTTCTGGAGGCACTACATAAAACATCAAGGGTATGTAAGCTGGCTCTGAATGATAGACAGTCTGAGCTGGAAGTGCTTTTCACTGATACCAGTAATCAGTGCTATTCCTGTCAGTGATTATAGCCAGTGCTGCCATTACCAAATGCAGCATCTATAAAAAATATTTTTAAATTCCTGATTTAGACTATTGCAGCTGGAAACATTTTAAGCAACCAATGCATTCCCTCTACAGATGAGCTGTGAGAATGGAAGTTGCATTTCAAAAATATTTCAGGATTTCAGTGTTTGACTTCATCCTGATAGGGATCAGTGTTCCAGATTTTTCCTTGAAGATAAGTCTCAAACAGACACAAACAAAAAAAGTTGGAGCCATTCTTAATGTTTACTTTTGTCAAAATTGAAATATTTTCTCACTGACTTTTAAGAGATGATCTTTGAGAAGTTAGAAGTATAAAAAGAAAAGCCTTAGGAACTAAGCAGGAATCAAAATGTCTTGCTCTGAATCTGTCCAAATAAAGTGTCTAAACACTACTGGAATCTTTCATTGGAGAACCTCTGGAGAGATCAATCTGATTTTACAATGTACTTTAGATCCAACTGAAAGCATATTCAAATGCAAAATCAGTCCATCAAAATTGCTCTCAGCGGTTCTACTTGGGATACAAAAGTTCATCTAATTGGCATCCCCCAGAATGGTTATTTCCTCATTCAAGATGAGAGACCAATTTTCAAAGCAAAATTACATCCTCTTAATGGAATAGGAACCCTGACATGAGACTCAGCTTTTCAATAAGTACTTTCAATGCAAATAAGGTTTCAAAGGACTGTTCTGAGGAAAAAGAAAAAGAAGGAGAAATAAAACCCCAACAACACACAAAGAAGTGAACAAGCTCCTTCCTGTCTCATTCTTGGAGTATACTGTATGATACTTTGAATTATTAATATGAAGGTAAAATAAATGTTCATATGAGGACCTTTGCACATTACTCCACTGTCTCTCCCTCTATACAATGAACACGCAAACAAAGCACTCTCAGTAGGTTCATTCATTTTGAAATGTGAATGGACATAAGAGGCCTCTACTCTGCTTCCTGGTCAGCAGCAGAACAGGAGCTGAGTGAGTTGAAACTTTAATTAAAGCCTTATCAAGACAGCATAACTTACTTTAAGCATCTTTTTATGAATTTTGCATCATATAAACCACAACTAACGCATCTGTTACACAGTGACTTGTGATTGCTTTGTGGCTTATAGTAGGTCTCTGTCTATAGACTGTGAAACAAAACCATGTAGAAGGCAGACCTAGTACAGCAAGTCGAATGGCTAAGTATCTCACATTTAAGTGCCCTTTGTAATATAAATAAAGCAGATGATACCCTTCTGGGAGGAGTTACTCGGTTTATCAAAAATACTTCTTGAGTTGCTACATCACACTTAATCTTGTTGCTATAAGTAAAGAACTATTCCTTACATCCTATAAATACCACAGACATCGGCTTGTTTTCATTGTCGCAGAGAGACCCAATGTAATGCATAAACAGAGCAGAAAGCGGACTGGAGAATGAGGTGTTGCATCTATGATAAATCTCCATGCTCTCCATCTTGGCACACTGACATTTTCAGAAGACTCCATGCTAGCTGAGATAAAGTCCATATTTTGCTGATGGGGAGAAAAAAGAGGTAGTATTTCTTCTTGCTTGGAAGGCATTCGGATGCTGTGCTGACAGACATAATAGAAATGCCCACACAGATTAGAGCAAGAGAAAGAGAAAAAGACTGCAGAGCCAGAGCTCTGCAGATAATCACAACATAATAGGAATATTAGATCACTGCAAATTTTTCCCTCTATTACTGTCTGCTGGACTCTTTCTCGGAGCAGAATTTTTTAGGATGTGATCCTGGTTTTCCTTTCTTCAATCACAGAATGTGGTCTGAATCACTGGGAAGATGCCTTGGACAGAAAGATACCTGTCATACCCTGGGGATCTTGTTTGTATCACACATACCGCACTGCCTTAGGGGAGTGTTCTGGACATGGTGATGAATGTACAGCTATACATGCTGACTTGATTGCTGATGTCATTTCATAGCCAAATGGTAGAAAGAATAATGTGAAAACAACCTTGCACCGAAATATTTAAGTCTATCCATGGTATGATTTTCATGCAGTTTAAAGGGGGATTTTACTGTTGAGGTATTTTCCTTAATCAGAAGATGCTGTGTGAGGAGCCCGCTGCCTTTTCTCATCATGAGCAACCTGTGGGGTTGGGCTGGAGGCACAGAGCTCATCCCAGGGACCTGCCACCTGACTGACTGCCCATGCTTGCTCCTGTCTTTTCCCTGTGCTCATTGCAGTGGTGCATGTAGGCTCCTCCTGCCATAGGTGCTAGTGAAGTGCTGCCATTCCCTGTACCCTCTGGTGTAAATCCTTGATGATTCCAGTGGATTTAGGAGATTTATTTTCTATTGACAGTAAATTTGCTGGCAGCAGGGTGCTTTCCTTAGCCTCTAACATAAAAGAAATGGTAAAGCAGATAGATTTCTGAAGTTCAAACAGGTGACAAACTTGACATATTCAGGAACTTTGCCACTGATTTTCATATGATGACCCCCATATACAAACATGGATGAATAGGCATTTGCAGGCATAAGCCCTGATGTCTTAGCAACACAGCAGCATAGAGGTTATACTGCATAACTTTACATTTGCAAGTTAGAAAGCATCTGAGAATTTAATTTCCAATTAATAAGAGCAGGGCATGTAATAAAAAATAACTGTGTAAATGAAGAAGATATTTTATTATAAATTCCATGAAACTCTTACAAATTATTTTTATATATTGAATTTAAAAATATGTGGCCTCCTAGCAACCAAATTCCTCCCAAGCTTCTGCAGATCTCAAGGTCTAACCTCTGTCTTTTCACTTCAGTTATCATAATTTCAGTTATCTGCAGTCCCAAAGGCCTCTATGTTTTTGGAGGAATCAAGGACTTTTTATAAATTATTTCCCACTTTCCTCAAGAAATTCGAAATCTTTTTTGGTGAGAGAAGGAATTTTTCCTGTGTTCCTCTGTTTTGTTTAAATCTATTTGATATGTGAGAAAATAGCAATGGAAAGAGAAAAAGTGACCCAACTTTACTTATGTTCAGTGCACTTAAGAAGATACATCCTCTGTTAGGTGATTATTGCTGCTCTTAACACATAAAAGTGTCAGAATTCGGGGAAAGTATTATTTCCAAAATAACTTGTGTATAAAGGGTGGTATATTGGCTACTGAAGGAGCACAATGAATAAGAGAAAGTACATCATAATAGAATTTTTTCAGATCCAGTTTTCCATGACCTCCAATCTGCACACACAAAGATATGCACACAGAAAAGTACAGGTTGTAGAGAGTAAAGAACAAATTTCTGCTCTGCCTATTTTATAAGGGAAAAGCAGTGAGTTCTCAGAAGCACCCTTAAAATTAACAAGACATTAATCATACATAAAAGGCAGAACACTGAGTACTGTGTTCAGTACTCCAACATAAGAAGGACATGGACCTGTTGGAGCAAGTTCAGAGGAGGCCACAAAGATGATCCAAGGGCTAGTGCTCCTCTGCTATGAAAACAGGCTGAGGGAGCTGGGCTTGTTCAGCCTGGAGAAAAAAAGGCTCAGGGGAGACCTTAGAGCAGCTTCCAGTGCCTAAAGGGGACAAAAAGAAATCTGAAAAGGGGCTTTTTACAAGGGCATGTAGTGGCAGCACAAGGGGTAATGGCCTTACACTGAAAGGGGAAATTTAGATTAGATATCAGCAAGAAGTTCTTCACTATGAGGAGGGTGAGACACTGACACATGTTGCCCAGAGAAGCTGCTGCTGCCCCATCCCTGGCAGTGTTCAAGGCCAGGTTGGACAGGGCTTGGAACAACCTAGTGTAGTGAAAGGTGTTGGAACTGGATGATCTTTAAGGTCCTTTCCAACATAAACCATTCTACAATTCTCTGATTCAAATGATGTAAATGAAGTAAAGACATGCAGGGTGTTTCAGAGATCAGAAGTCACATAGCAGATATCTCTGTGGTTAGGTGCAGACAGGTGCAGCAAGAGAGAAGTGGGTCATCTGTATTCTGGTCTGTCATAATAAACACCATTCCTCAGCTGGTAAAATTGTCCTTTAGCATGGCTAACTTGGTCACACTCTTCAGCGAATGAACTGTATTCACACAGCCTCCAGATCTCAAATTGCCTTTTGCTTGTTGTATGGATGTGGGAAGGACAGCCAACTCAACTACATATAAAAATGCACCTAACAAGTCAAAACATTTATATGGTTTTGTGAAAAACAATATCCTTAGATATATTTTAAAAACACCTCAAAACAATCTCAGAGAAGATCCAATCTGTTAGGTGAGCTGCTTCAGTAGAAGAGCACTCCACCACCAAGTATGAAATATTGGAAGAAAGCATGCTGTGGGCTATGTCAATCCTTCTTTGTCTTCGGTAGCTCTTCTTTGAGCTTATCTCAAGCTTAAAATCACAATATTGGAGAAAAGATTCTAGTTTAGATACAGGCTGGTCTGATCCAGAATAGCCATTCTGCTTTCCAATATGAAGCCTGGTAAAGTCAATTGAACCAATCTTGTTAAGTTCAGCTCTTTTCAGAGCAGATGCCCCACAGGAATCAGTGTCTGCTGCCCTATCTACGAGCCAAAAATCAATGAATGAGACTTTGGCTGTTAATTTCAGGCACTGAAAAGTTCCATGCCCGAGGCTCTTCTGCTGTGCTGGTGGAGCCTCTGCTGCTTGATGTTGGTGCTGTTCCGTCATTCCCCTGCTTACCAGTACGAGACATGATGTTTCAGGACAAGGAACTGACCTAATGGCAAGTCAAAAAAGTCCTAGGAGAGAAGTCTAATGCAAAGTGATATCTGCCATATTTTCCAGTTGGTTCTATTATGCCTTTCATTAACTTTTGCACCTATATGTACACATTAAACTTTTCATATGTATCAATGTATATACATTAAACACTAATTACTTTATCTGACAAGATAGAAAATATGTTTTCAGACCTAAGTATCTGCCTGTCACATAGTTTTATAACATAAACAACAGCTTTATGGAGTCTGTTTTCTGTTGTGATGCATTTCCTAGAATCCAGTGCTCTTTTCTGACTCATTTGTAGAGTGCATCAGAATGAATTTTTTTCATCTTTTCCATGACCTCCAAACTACAAAAATAAAAATAGCAAAAATAAAAACACTAAGAAGGGGTAGTGTGAATATTCAGTTAAGTTCCAAACTGGTTTCTGCTGGTGAATAAAAAGGCAGGAAAGCTTTCTCTCTTTTATGGCCAGTTTTCATTTGGAATGTCTTCGATAACTTTTCACAGAGTGATTAGTAGTCCAATCGAAAACAAAGCTACTCTTGCATATTAAAATAATACATGACCTCAGTTAACATTTAAATTGGATTTCCAGAGGTGAATTCATTTTGTAGTCTGATACATTTGGATGTCAGAGTGCAAGAGCTTGATTTCTCATTGACCAAACTGAGTTTTTTAGTCAGTGGGGTGGTTTCTTTTTCCCCTTGTAGATTAAAAGAAAGAAAAAAATGAGGTGAAGCACAGACTTCAGTTGAATATTGACAATGACATGAATGATGCCACAGGAGACAGAGATCATAGTTCTAGTGACATTTCACTTAACCTCTGCATCAATATTATATTCTTTTATTGAAAAAAGACTTCCATGAGTGTGACTTACTGATGTCTTCCTACCAGGTGTGTTTTTAACCAATGTATTTAACATTTTCTCTTAACCATTGAAGAGCTGCTGCCATTAAATAGTTCCTGGCTTGTTACTTTGGCTCTTTCATACATCAATAGCAGGTCCTGTGTGAGAATTTTTATCAAAGGCTCATTAATATATGGTCTTCAGTCTCTTCCAGAATTTCAGGCTGTGGTATATGCACAATTAGAAGCAAGGTATACTAAAGCAGTATTTAAAGGCTGTGTGGAGAGCTGAATTCCTCAGGAATTCAGTTGCTTTGTCATTCTTCATCTGTTTCAGTTGGGGGATAAGATGGCATATAATGTGTATTATTTCATTTTGCTCTAGTCCAGATGCAAAGTGACCCACTAGAAATAATCCTGCAAGAGCAGGGTTTAAAGTGTTTGTTACTTCCCATCTCCCTACAGAGGTATGGAGACTTATTCTTATCAGAAGATAAGGTCAGTCTAAATGTTTTCATTGCCTAAGCAAAGTCATCTGGAGCAAAGCAATACGAAATCAGCAGGTATCCTGTAACATTTCCTGGGTTTGAAAGATAACCTGTTTCAGCACAGTTCTTCATTGGAAAAGGCAAATAAGACACAATTGTATTTTTCACTCTGACAGGAGCTATCAGTGCAGCCACAGTTGCAAAGCAGCCATCCTGAAGATCTCTAAGCAAAACACATAAAAGAAGATGGAAAGCAGCAGTGTAATATCTCTCACAGGAGTTCCACTTCTTGTGCTAGTGGAAAATATTGCTAAGTCTACAGGTGCCTCCACATTCCACTGCATTTCTCAATAATATCGTATACTGTATGGATAGAGATGCTAATTCCCAATTCTTTGCCAGATACATCTCAAATGTTTAAAAATTGAAGAAGTTATCCCTTCGGGTGAGTTACACTTTATGCTTTCTTAGGAATGAAAGAGAGAAAGATGCATATTAGATTTGAAAAAAGCAAGATAATCAGTTCTCAGTCTTCATGTGCTCAGCTATCCCTTCTAACACAAAAAAAGATGACAGTCCACTTAGTTTTCATCTGACGACTTTCCAGCAGTAACTCTGTAAGTAGGTGCCTCCTTAATGCAACCCTAAGTGAGCAGTTTTCCACACATTCATGCTCCATGATTACAGTTCTGAGGAGAAAGGTGCTTCCTTCCTAACAAGATCTCTAGTATGGTCTAATTTTAGCAGGCAGCCATCTAGATTCTACCTACGCCTCCATCAACCTACTGTCATGGAAAAGCCTTGTCCTGCATGTCTTTCTGACCTTCCTGACCATCCATTCAGTTATCAGATACCTTCTATGGCTCTCTTTACTCTTGTTGTCTTTTATCTAAGACAAAACAGAACCTGTTTCATAATCACCTCAATAAAAGAGGATGTTACTCTTGTTGTGCCATTATGCCATAAAAAAATAGCTACTCACAATCAGCATAGTGTGCATCTGGTCCATCTAATGTATTGATTCATTTTTATTTTGAATTTAAAAGGATTGGGTCACAGCACGTGGATTATTCATACCCATTCTAGTTGTGCCTGGAGGGGAAGCAACAGCTTTCCTGAAGGGGCTTAGTGTTATTACATGCATGGTGCAGGTAAGGAAACAGAAAAAGGTGACTGGGAGAACAAGGAGGGTGAGACTAATGAGAAGGTGAACTGTTACATGCAGAGCAAGTGAACTCATGGTGAGTAGCTCTTTCCTTGGAGCAGCTCACTGAAGTAAAATTGTGTTGCTTTTACATGCCTCATCAAACCAATGCATCTTGAAAGCTGTACAGAAATAGGTGAAACACTGATCATAGAAGTTTTAAAATCCCCTTTGATTTTTACTCCATTTCTTTTATTTCTGTATGAGAACTTGACAGTAACACAGAGGCAAAATAGGCCTTTAAACGAACTTTTGTTTATAGGCCTGCTAATCAGCATGACTCATCCACACATTCATCCCCCAGCTAACCTTTCTCCTTGGTGGTAAGCATGCTTACATTTCACACTAGCATCCCATTTTAATGAGGAGGGGTAGTGCTTCATTACATTTCCTGACAATGGTAATAATAGGCTTTTCTCCTCCATCTCCTCTAGGATTGCCCTTGATTGCTGCTAGGGCTTCCAGTTTGCACTTGAAGAGGAATGTTCACACCTATAGGTCAACACAGACTTGTAGATTTTAATTCATTGAGGACAGGATGTTTCACTTCACAGCTTTTCCATACTCGCCTACCTTCCTTCTTTAACAAACCAGCTATATGCAACTCTTTCTGCACCATGCTGTATGAAATTACATATCTGCAGGCAGATCTGCCACATTTTTTTTGGTATATCAGAAAACTGGAGAGGAGCAATCTATTTTCCATCAGCAACTCAGATGTATCTTTAATTCCTGTAGGCACATACAGAGCTTGTGAAGAATTTCAGATTTGATCTTACCAAGTAAAAACTATCAATTTAATTCAGTTTTCTATCAAGCACCATGCACACTCCAAATAAAGCTCTTTTTCCTTTCACATTGTTTTATTCAATACAGCTAATATTGTTAAAGTTTTCAGAAAGGAAAGAACATAGCATAAAAACACCTCTTTACACAACCCACTTCAAGTAGGTTTATCCTTGATGAAAACATAGATTTGAATACAACACAGAGTAGAGCATATGCTCAAAGCTCAGAGCTGAAGGACTGTCTGATTTGATAGAAAGTATAGAAGTAGATGACAATGCTGGCCTTCACTCAGGTGCATTTCAGGCCTCCAAAATTAAAGAGATAAACCTGAAAGCTCCAGTTTACTGATTGCTTATATTGAACACTCTGGTTTATACCTACTTTGCAAGATAGGCGAAGGCACAGGAAGCTTTCTCTCCCTGTTACCCACAGAATCAGGCTCCTAATTATTTATACTACAAAATTGTTAATGTGTCTGAATCAATAAAGTACTCCATAAAAAAGACTGAGAGTCTCTTACCCTACGAAGCTTACAAGTAAGCCTGTAACACACAGTTTCACTTATGCTTATAACAAGCTACTTTTCACCTCTCCCTCCTATCTCCTCTAATGGCAGGGTCACTGTCAGGCACAAGGAGAGGCAGAGAGGAAATGTGATTACAGAACTGGGCACATAGCTAATCCACATCTCTAGGTTTCCTACTGGGGACTCTGGCCAGCAGATGCAGTGTCTAGGGTGCCCTTACCAGCTCTCAAGTCAATGCTGGGCAAAGGACCAGGAAGCCATAACT